>JAWNNP010000806.1:0-62898 GCA_035044805.1 Leucophenga maculata
TATGCGAAAATTGAGTCTGAGAGATTGGCCTACATCCGTAATAATCAAAATAAATTGAGAGCTGAAAATTACGTTCATTTTCAGAATGCTTTACGAATGAACACCGCAACGGCATTGGGCAGTTGGTTATACTACCTTCATCATTCACAGGTGGACCTCGATATTTACACGAAAAATCGCAAGATGCCATGACTTACGTCAGAAATTACGGCAAACCTGATTTATTTATAACTGCAACATGTAACCCAAATTGGCCGGAAACCAATTTTACTTCACAAGACAGATACGATATAGTTAACAGAGTCTCCCATTAACAAGTCTCATATATTCGGTCCGCCGCGCTGTCATATGTACACAATAGAATGGCAGAAACGTGGCTTGCCACATGTACACCTGCTGGTGTGGTTGGTGAACAAAATTAGACCAAACCCAATTGACAGGGTTATTTCAGCTGAATTAAATTACCGGATAAAGATGAAGATCCTATCCTGTACGAAATCGTAAAGAAATATATGGTGCACGGCCCTTGCGGGACTTTAAACCCGAATTCTCCATGTATGCGAGATTCTTAATGCAGCAAAAAATTTCCGAAGTCGTTCAAAACTCAAACAAGTACTAGCGATGACGGATATCCCAAATATCGTCGACGATCGCCAGAACAGGGTGGGCAAAGTGCTACCGTCCAAAACCATGATATTGATAACCGATGGATCGTTCCCTATAATCCGCTCCTTTTGAAAATTTTTGAAGCCCACATCAACGTAGAGTTGTGCAATTCAATAAAGTCAATCCAATATGTTACTAAGTACATTAATAAAAGCAGTGATCAAGCCACTTTCAGCATACAATAACCAAATGAAGTGGAAAAATATAAGTCTGGATGTTACATCTGCAGATCTGAAGCTGTATGGAGGATTGTCCACCTTGCAGTTCATTTAGAAAATGGACAAAGAGTATATTTCACTGAGAACAATATACAAGAAGTTGTTAATAACCCGTGGGATACAAAATTGACAGCATTCTTCAAGTTATGTGCTCAAGATCATTTCGCGAAAACACTGACATATGACAGAGTTCCAAGTTAGTATACATGGAACCAGAGTTCTGAAACTTTTCAACGGCGAAAACAAGGTTGATGGTTTCCCCGGAGTAAAAAAAACGGATGCTCTTGGCAGAGTCTACGTGATTCATCCCAACAACAGCAAATGCTTTTAGCTGAGAATGTTACTGCATATTGTAAGAGCCCCGACATCCTTTGCACACACAAGAACTGTACAAGCTGTTGTTTACAATACTTATCAAGCAGCATGCTCTTGGAAGACGATTCTCACTGGGAAAACACATTATCAGAAGCAGGTGTTTGTAGCTCAGCTACATCATTAAGATATTTATTTGCCGTCATAGTAGCGTTTTGTCAAGTAACTGATTCTGTTAATCTATGGAATAAATTTCAAGAAAATATGGCCAGTGATATTCTGATTCGGCGACGGCGAAAGTTAAACTCAGATGATGTACAATATGATCAAAACATATTTGACGAAGCATTAATTGAATTGAACAAAGTAGTGCAATTACTTTCGGGTAAATCGATCAAGGATTTTGGGCTGCCGATGCCAGCTAATACTACTAACTCAGATTTAACTAACAGTGCCGAATACACAAGAGAAACATCATACGATCAAACGAGACTTTTACAAAATATAGCTCAAGATGTGTCACAATTAAACATCAGAAAAAAGTATTCACTGCATTACTATCAACAATTGATAACAATGAAGGTTCTTAGCGGATGACGCCGACGCAGTGAAGCCAAAATTGTCTGTCTTCCCCTCGAAACACCCACGCAACCACTATATTTTGTGGTTGTGTTCTTGTTCTTTACTGACGCCGTTTTCTGTCTTTCTCACTCTTGCCTGTGTAACTGCCTTCGACAAGATCTCCGCTTACGATGTTCTTCTTTGTCACCAACAGCGATTTAACTGCCTTTGTCCTGTAAATTTGCGCACCGGCGTCAACTGCTTACATATCGCTTATACACGAAACAAACTTTTCCGTCTCCGTACCGCCAATACACATACCAGCTTTCTGCCTATGTGTTGCATATACACGAAACAAGCTCTTTCGTCTACGTACTAGTAATGCCTCCAGTTCTGCTACCGCCTGCTCTCCGCAAACTCACGTACAAGATCCTCTGCTCACAAAACAATTCATGCACCTCAAATTGCTTTGTCGTCAAATGAAAGGATATTTTCGTTTTCCTTCATTTGCACCCGTCGCCGTTGTTTACAGCAAACTGCTTGAAGCACTGATACGGACGCCACTTGTTGTTGTTGTTCGCTGTCTAGCTGCATACACACACCAGCCACTTGTCTTGTGAAATCGTTGCTACCGACGCTTGTATCCCTCTCTCGCTCGTACTTGCACGTTGTTGTCAGTTAATCTGCTCTCGACGTTTTGATATTGCAACAATTAACATTATTTTTGTTGTTTTTTTTCAACTTTAACTTTTCTTTTTCACGCGTTTTTGTTCTTTTGTCTTCTGATACCAATTTGTAGGAATCAAATGGTTTAATTACCAATTTGTGGGGGTTTATTGTATTAAATTACCAATTAAGTGTTTATGGTTTAGCTTTTATTTTATATTTATGATAATATTTATTTAACATATTTCTTAATTAGTTATAGTCTATGTTTATTAGTTTCTTTGTGGCTATGTCCAACAATAAGCCTTTTACTTTATTTTCTTAAACAATCAGCATAGCAACAACAACGACTTTTTAAACCTTTCCGTCTTTCTAACTTAACGCTTCGACGTCTACACAGCAACTCAACTCTTGATTATTTCTATTTTTCGTTTTGTGTGTTCTGCTTACCATACTCTACTCTTTCTCTATGTCTCTCTTCCTAGCTTACTCTCCGTGAGAGTAGGCTCTGCTACTTCTCACCTTAACCCTCATCGTACATATATATACATTTTCACTTGATAAAAATGCACTAAACAGAGTTTAAAAAAGGCTTTAGAAAAAACTTGCTGATCTAAAATATGAAGCTATTGGTGACTTCCTCAAAAATGTTGAACCCGATGGACCAGACTACAATCCGTGTAACACGGTATTTAAAACGCCCCACAAAGCGAATAGTTCCAATTAGGGACTTAAATGGAGAGCGGTGCCACAACAAAGAAAAACCTGAAGCCTTTCCTTTGCATCTGCAAAAACAATTTACGCATTTTCCTTTGTGTAGTTCTCCTGAGGAAGAAGATGTAGACCATGCCCTTGATCCCCTTTCAATTAGGTCTGCCTATGTCACCTGTAACACTTTGTGAGGTTCAAGCGGAGATAAAATCACTTGATGCAAAAAAAAAAAGAAGGATACGATGGAATCGACGTAACAACGATAAAAAACGCTTCAAGTTCAGCTCTTGCTTGTTCTAATATTCAACGTTTGCTTTAGGCTAAGCTATTTCCCCAGCCAATGGAAATGTACAGAGATAATACTTAACTCAAAGCCTGGCAAACCTGAAAAATAACTGTCATCATATCGGCCAATTAGTTTGCTTGGGATATTCTCAAAAATATTTGAACGAATATTTGCTGGAAAAATGCTTGCCCTACTAGATGGAGTATACCGCCATCTAGTAGGGGAAGCATTTTTCCAGCAAATATTCCTTATCATCAATTCGGGTTTCTGCGAATGCATAGTACACCTGAACAAATTCATAGAATTGTTGCAGAGTTACTTAAAGCATTCGAACGAAAGCAGTATTATGCAGCTGTATTTCTAGACGTCAAGCAAGCCTTCGATCAAGTATGTCACAAAGGCCTTCTTTATAAAATAAAGCAGCTATTACCTGCTCCTCAGTTCCATTTCCTTTGGTCTTACATAACGAACAGATATTTCTATGTGGGATGTGACAATACACATTCGTCCATTAAATATATACTGTCAGGAGTTCCGCAATGCAGTTTTCTGGGGCCATTGCTCTACACACTGTATACATCGGATATGCCTGGCACAAACTGCAATACTTTCCAGAACAAATTCTGACATTGCTGCAACGCGCCAATTAAAAAGTTATTTATGTCGAATCGAGCTTGGATGAAAAAATTAAATTTAGCAGTAAATAAAAAGTCAGAACACATAGCCATGAGCAATGAAGTAAAATATTTGGGCATGATTTTAGATAAAAGGCTTCCATGGAAAAACCACATCTTCGCTAAGAAAAAACAATTAAAACACAGCGAATACATTGGTTACTTGGCTCCCGATCAAAACTTTGTCTCGAAAAGAAAAAAAAATTGCTTTATAAAGCCATTCTAAAGCCAGTATGGTGCACCTTGGCATGTCCGAAATAATAACATATACAGAGACCTAAGACTGCCAACGGTTATAGAAGAAATTTCTCGTCTATATAACTATCTTAGATGACTCAACTCGCATCCGAATGAATTGGCTGCAAATCTACTAAACCTTAACACGCCACGCAGACTGAAGTGACTTCATCCATTGGATCTACCAAACCGTCAATTGTAAACCCCTCCACATACTTATCAACTACAATACACATGTATAAACATATGTACATTATAGACCCATGCTTTGGATCTACCACGTCAAAGATCTTATCATTATGCTCCTTGAATTCTTTGCCTTTTTTTTAAATTTTATATAAATTGCCATTTAATTTGATGAAAGTTCCTACAGTAGGACTGATTGCAAATAAAGTAAATAATAATATAAAAAAAAAGTAGCTTCAATCAATTTCATTAAATGTCCCCTTTCGACCAACACGTCATTTTGTGCCAATAAGTCACTTCGAGGTCTCTGTTCTATCTACAATAAATTTTCTCCTTTTTTCTTTTTTCACTCGTCTTTAAATTCTGTTAAAAATGCTGTACCAACAAATAACTATGCAACCAATTTGAAATTTTCATTTTCTTTAAATTTCTTTATTTTTGTAATAGCGCCCGCTTGGACCACTCCCTAGCTGTGAGTAGGGCTACGATCAGTCAACCAGGCGGCCAAACAAAAATGTCTACACCGGGTCTGAGTGGTCGCAACTTTCCTTCTTCCTCGAACTAAGCACATAAATCGAAATTAAAAATAATAACACATAAAATTGTTATAGTGGTGACAACCCTAGTTACTTTTTTAAATGCCTAAAATATCTCAAAATAACTTAAAATAAATTAGCTCTAGAAACCCTGAAAAATAAAAGAGGTCAATTCCGCATATGTACCGACTCGCTCTCTGCAATAGACGCAATTAATAACAATGAACATTACCCCTCACATGCTCGTTATATTATGCAAAAAACCTTCCCCAAATTTAAGCTACTCTGGGTTCCCGGGCATGTAGGAATAGTTGGGAACGAATTAGCAGACACCTCTGCGAAAAACGCAGCAAAACAGCCTCTAACAACAAAGGAAAACCTTAACATACGAGACATATTAAAATACTTAAAAAACATGTACCTCACAAAACTACAATCTAACATAACCGAAACATCAACGTGGTACCAAGAAATTAACCCACACAAACTCAACAACTACCAAATTTTCAAAAGGAATTTATTCCCCCTCTCACGAAGGGACCAAATAGTAGTAACCAGACTAAGACTCGGACACTCCAAAATAACCCACATGCACTACATCGATCACTCTCCCAGAATATGCGCCTTTTGCAATGAGACCACGTCAATTGAACATTTACTCACCAACTGCAATACCCTAAAACATCAAAGACAAACAATATTCAAAAACTCTGATCCTCTCCAATGTTTATCGCATCACTCATCCTCAAACATAGCAAACATTCTAAAATACCTTAAAACCACAAATTTGTACCATTTCATCTAACATGTAAATTAAAAAAAATTATTTTCAACACCCATGTACATATATGTATATATAAAATATAGGATACAATATAAATAGGATAACTTGTTCATAAGCACACTCCCAGAGCTGAAGGCCGTTGCAGCCATAGCCATATTTTAAGCTAGCATATAATTTTATTATTATTAAGTTAGCTCTTAAATAAATAAATAACTTAAAATAAGTACCTCAACCTGGAATCTTTATCATTCTCAGCGGAGCTAGGAATTGATTTTAGACACATAGTTTCAAGGTGAAATTTTCTTAGAATTTGTCGTAGAATCCGATTTCTAGTGGACGATTTTTGCGAAGAAAAATTGACTCGCCCTATATATATATTAGGGTGGGTCGATTTAAAAATCGCTTAGGCACATATGATTTTCGGATTCTAGGGATCAAAATAAGAAACTTTGCTCAAGAAACCATACCTCTCAAATGAATTCTGATGTCCCTCGTTTTAACCGCCCTAATATATATATATATAATTCTTCTGTACGTATGTTGACAGTGAACTCCTTCTAAACGGCTGGATTGATTTTGACGAAATTTTATGTGTGTATTTGAGTGGGTCCCCGGATGGTTTAGATTCGCAACCCAACCCGGTAGTAGGCGCGGGGACCCCAATACATCTTTGCATCAATTTGAGGTACGGGAACTAAATTTATTGCACATGTTAATGGGATCGGGAAAAATAATCGTGTTAAGTTTGGTCAAAATCGGAGGGGGCTATGCCCCACCCCCCACACAAGCGATAAACAAAATTCAACATATCTTTACATCCATATGAGGTACGGGGACGAAATTTATTACACATGTTAATGTGATCGAGAAAAGTAATCGTGTTAAGTTTGGTCAAAATCGGAGGGGGCTATGCTCCACCCCCCATACAAGCGATAAACAAAATTCAACATATCTTTGCATCCATATGAGGTACGGGGAGGAAATTTATAACATATGTTAATGGAATGGGGAAAAGTAATAGTGTTAAGTTTGGTCAAAATCGGAGGGGGCTATGAACCCCCCATACAAGCGTTAAACAAAATTCAAAATATCTTTGCATCCATTTGAGGTATGGGGACGAAATTTATTACACATGTTAATGGGATCGGGAAAAGTAATCGTGTTAAGTTTGGTCAAAATCGGAGGGGGCTATGCCCCACCACCATACAAGCGATAAACAAAATTCACAATATCTTTGCATCCATTGGAGGTACGGAGACGAAATTTATTACACATGTTAATGCGATCGAGAAAAGTAATCGTGTTAAGTTTGGTCAAAATCGAAGGGGCTATGCCTCACCCCTCATTCAAGCGATAAGCAAAATTCAACATATCTTTGCATATACATATATATATATATATATAGTGTCCTCGGGATTCGGGACAGCCGTAGTCGCTCAGGGGAACAAAGCTTAGAAGCAGCTAGTGTCCACGGGAATCGGGACAACCGTAGACGCTTTCGCGATCGGAGCATAGAGGTTATTGTAGATAATTATAGATGCCTTCGGGATCATGGCACTTAGGAAATACCTCGTTTTTTTCCAGCGTAATATTAAGATATTTTTCGTAAACTTAAGTTACAACAGTAATATGAATAAATCTTGATAATCAATTCTTAATAATTTGAGTTTTACTTAGCTATACTACATATATAACGTTTTAACGTGTAGGTACCCAAAAAAAAAAAAAAATTCTGTTTTGACGCATTTAGAGTGCCCCAATCGAGTCCAAATGTATGACCGACCCCCACTAACTTTGGAGGTTCGACCCACCCATGCTAGTGGTACCCCCCCCCCCCCCCCTGGGACCCCCCTTAGGGGGTCTCCCATACAAAAATATCACGTTAAAACGAGGGACATCAGAATTCATTTTAGAGGTATGGTTTCTTGAGCAAAGTTTCTTATTTTGATCCCTAGAATCCGAAAATCATATGTGCCTAAGCGATTTTTTTGACCCCCTACAAATCGAACCGCCCTAATATATATATATTAACACGTATAACTTTTTGATTTACTTTATATATATATATTTACGTTTTATTTTTTTATCAATCACTAAAATTAATACTACATATCAAAAAGAAAAACTAAAAAATTCAATTTTTTATTAAGTACACCGCATCTAGGACATGTGCCGACTTTGCGTGTTCTAACCAGATTTAGTAATTTTTGTATTAATTCACTGAAATTTTTATTTTTTTTTTCGGAATTGCTTTTTACCAATATTCCTGCGTCTTCTCAATCTGAAATTCCCTCAACCTACCTAAGAGCTCTTATGTATTTCTCACTCAGGATTCAATCGGATTTCAGATATTCAGTTCTTAACCCTCTCATATATCACTTTTTAAATCAAAAAAAAAAATAAAATAAGTATTACATCCGGTTGGCACACACATTACAAATGTTGATACAAACTAGGTTAACATTCTTAATTGTAAAAAAAATCTCTGAATCGTAGTTATTATTCTCGAATTTATGCTATCTGACTGCACACAGATCGGTGTTACAAGGTTTAACTGATGTGTGTCCTCGTAGACACTGATCTCTATTATCAACGGAAGAGCGCTGGTCAACCTCCGTTTGGCATCATTAAATAACACGTGAAGACCACCGGTGTGCTAACGTGTCTTATAGTTTAATATATTAACAACGCATTGAACAAGGAATTTAACGGCGATAGTACATTCGGTCTTAAACGGTTATGAACAGGTTTTAGGTTAGATTTACTATAGATTTATTATATAATAATAATAATATAGATTTACTGACCTCGCTTTTTTTTTTATTAGCATAACCTAACTTTCATTGTCCTGGTCATGCTGACCGCGGCCAATATTCCGGCCGGGCCGCTTACAAACGAACGTTGTCGCCTCCTATCCCTTTGGCACGCACTTTCAACACGTTGGGGTGTGCTACTAAAACAGTTGGCATAGGTTTCCTCTTCCCTCGTGTCTATGTCGGTGATCCTTGATTTTATTTCCTTATTTTTTCTCTACAGCCAATTCGCTTCCTATCGCAACGCAGCTTTATGTATAGAAAGGACTTGTTATACTCTCTCTAGTTTTATACAATAACTAGCTTTTACCCGCGACCTCGTCCGCGGATCTTCCGATAAAAAGTAGCATATCTAATTACTTTTCTTATTTTGCCTCATACGGGGGGTGGAGTACTGCCCTTCTAATTTTGACTTAACCAAACTTAAACCGTTTACTTGTGACACTCTTAACATGTATACCAAATTTCATTTATGTACCTTAAATGGACGCAAAAATATGACAAATTTTGATTATCGCTTATATGGGGGAGGGGCAACGCCCCCTCCGATTTTGTCCAAACTTAGCGCCCCCTCCGATTTTTTCCGAAGTTAACAGGTTGACTTATCCTCATCCTCTTAACATGTATACCAAATTTCATTTCTGTACCTTAAATGGATGCAAAGATATGACAAATTTTGATTATCGCTTATACGGGGGGAGAGGCAACACCCCATCCAAACTTAGCAGGTTTTATACATATAAACCTTCCTCTTCAATCACTCTATCTATTAAAAAAACCGCATCAAAATCCGTTGCGTACTTTTAAAGATTTAAGCATACATAGGGACAGAAAAAGCGACTTTGTTTTATACTATGTAATGATATGTCACTTAAGACTACCTTTATCCTCTAATATTATCCCTCCCGGTACAGGTGTATCCTGTTGCGCAGGCGTGTTAATGTTGGCTCTATTTGTCTGGACACAAAATATGTTTGGGTTGTTCACGGGACGCTGCTCAAAGAAAAAATGGCGTTTGCGCAAAAAAAATGCTTTGTCTACATATCCATTCACTTGGAAACGCCTTCTGTACAGACCAGATTGATGCTTTCATGATAGGTGAATGACATGACGGGTATCGGTCTTGGTCCTATTATATTTTATTTTCGTTATATTCAAAAATGCTAAACGGTCACGTTACAAACTGTTGTAAAATAATATATTCGAAAAATTGTTTTATAAATTTGCTACAAAATAAACGAACAAACTGTTCTAAAATCAAAGAAACAAATAAGAACATTGATAAAATCGATGAAGGAGCATTTTTTGTTTCGGGAATAAATATTGTTGATAACACTATTTTAAATGGAACGTTTCTAATTATATTTAATGGAACAATGATTATAAATAATCAAACATTTTATAATTCAAAATCAAGAATATTGGAATACTTGAAACATCATTCCTATAAAGAATATTTTATAAGTGAATTTTAAGCTAGCATATAATTTTATTATTATTAAGTTAGCTCTTAAATAAATAAATAACTTAAAATAAGTACCTCAACCTGGAATCTTTATCATTCTCAGCGGAGCTAGGAATTGATTTTAGACACATAGTTTCAAGGTGAAATTTTCTTAGAATTTATCGTAGAATCCGATTTCTAGTGGACGATTTTTGCGAAGAAAAATTGACACGCCCTATATATATATTCTAGGGATCAAAATAAGAAACTTTGCTCAAGAAACCATACCTCTCAAATGAATTCTGATGTCCCTCGTTTTAACCGCCCTAATATATATATATATAATTCTTCTGTACGTATGTTGACAGTGAACTCCTTCTAAACGGCTGGATCGATTTTGACGAAATTTTATGTGTGTATTTGAGTGGGTCCCCGGATGGTTTAGATTCGCAACCCAACCCGGTAGTAGGCGCGGGGACCCCAATACATCTTTGCATCAATTTGAGGTACGGGAACTAAATTTATTGCACATGTTAATGGGATCGGGAAAAATAATCGTGTTAAGTTTGGTCAAAATCGGAGGGGGCTATGCCCCACCCCCCACACAAGCGATAAACAAAATTCAACATATCTTTACATCCATATGAGGTACGGGGACGAAATTTATTACACATGTTAATGTGATCGAGAAAAGTAATCGTGTTAAGTTTGGTCAAAATCGGAGGGGGCTATGCTCCACCCCCCATACAAGCGATAAACAAAATTCAACATATCTTTGCATCCATATGAGGTACGGGGAGGAAATTTATAACATATGTTAATGGAATGGGGAAAAGTAATAGTGTTAAGTTTGGTCAAAATCGGAGGGGGCTATGAACCCCCCATACAAGCGTTAAACAAAATTCAAAATATCTTTGCATCCATTTGAGGTATGGGGACGAAATTTATTACACATGTTAATGGGATCGGGAAAAGTAATCGTGTTAAGTTTGGTCAAAATCGGAGGGGGCTATGCCCCACCACCATACAAGCGATAAACAAAATTCACAATATCTTTGCATCCATTGGAGGTACGGAGACGAAATTTATTACACATGTTAATGCGATCGAGAAAAGTAATCGTGTTAAGTTTGGTCAAAATCGAAGGGGCTATGCCTCACCCCTCATTCAAGCGATAAGCAAAATTCAACATATCTTTGCATATACATATATATATATATATATAGTGTCCTCGGGATTCGGGACAGCCGTAGTCGCTCAGGGGAACAAAGCTTAGAAGCAGCTAGTGTCCACGGGAATCGGGACAACCGTAGGGGTGTCCCAGGGGGGGGGGGCCCCTGGGACACCCCTTAGGGGGTCTCCCATACAAAAATATCACGTTAAAACGAGGGACATCAGAATTCATTTTAGAGGTATGGTTTCTTGAGCAAAGTTTCTTATTTTGATCCCTAGAATCCGAAAATCATATGTGCCTAAGCGATTTTTTTGACCCCCTACAAATCGAACCGCCCTAATATATATATATTAACACGTATAACTATTTGATTTACTTTATATATATATATTTACGTTTTATTTTTTTATCAATCACTAAAATTAATACTACATATCAAAAAGAAAAACTAAAAAATTAAATTTTTTATTAAGTACACCGCATCTAGGACATGTGCCGACTTTGCGTGTTCTAACCAGATTTAGTAATTTTTGTATTAATTCACTGAAATTTTTATTTTTTTTTTCGGAATTGCTTTTCACCAATATTCCTGCGTCTTCTCAATCTGAAATTCCCTCAACCTACTGTAACGAAGTTTTCAGCTGGGGTTTCGCTCGCCTTCTGGTCCAAGTCCGTTACAGAAATTTCGTAGGAGGATAAGCGTTGTGGTGGTGTAGCAATTGGACTGCTGTCCGAAAATTAACTGACTGAATTTGCATTGCGTTGCGTCTTTTATACCATGTACCGGTCATGTTTTCAGTCTATCGGTTCTGAATCGGAAAGTATTACCGATTTGAATCGGGACGTATTACCGATTTGAACAGCTGATTAAAACAGCTGTCCCATCAATGAGGCCATCTGTTGAAGAAATGGTCATGGCTTCGGGCACTTATTCACGATCAGGGTCATGGTGTGATCACCTGCTCGCGTGTTGGGTCATTGGTTCCCAAACTTAATTTAAGAATGTTGTGTTAAACTAAACTACCTTCATGGTATAATTAAACTAAAATATATACAGAATAATATATTTCATAAATCAAGATAATAATTATATCTAAGTTGTGCGACACTATTTAGTTTCGTCACACTCCCCCCCTTCTTCGGATATCGCCCTTTTGGCGTGCTTAAGCGTGATTCTCCCATTCTTTTCCACCCGTAGTTGGTATAGGTTTGCTCCGCACAAGCTGGACAAACACTTCCCTTTGTTCCATAGATTTAACTTCTTGAGGACTTCGGCGCGGAGTGCGACGTCTGCCATATTTGGGACGCACCGCATCCAATGAAGTGCCGACTGGTAAGGTGGTAGTGGCAGTGTTTGATGAGCTGTAGATAATGAGGCCGGTGGGTCGACTGCGACTTCCGCTTCTACGCCTTCTTCGTCGCTGATGGGGTCTAATGCATTAAGCCAATCTTCCTGGGATGTACTCCGGATTAATAAAACGTCGTCATCACCATTGTTGTACTCTTTGTCAGCAAGTGCAGTGTCACTTTGGGGGATATTCGGCGGTACGGCTGGATATGGTGGTCGAGTTGGAGTTGGTGCTGCCGAAATTCGGTTTCTTGTCGGTTTGATTTCTCCTGATAGGAAGGAGACCTTGGAGCTGCTTTCTGGCCGTATGGGAGTGCCAATCACGGTGCCGTGGAAAGTAGGTGGTCGTCGTGGCTGTGTCGGCTTCCTTTGCACCGTTCGCTCAGCGTCTGTCTGCAACGCTGTAGCTACTTTGCGTTTGTACTTGTTGTTTAACGCTGCTGTCGTAGCTGTGCTTGGTATAGTAGGAAACTGCTCAACAGGTTTGACGGCCGATTTGATGATCGCCGCAGGCTTCGGTGGCGGTTTTTTGGTTGGAATGAAAATTTCATCCGTGTTGCTCGCACTCAATACCTTATTTGAGCGTGAATCTTTCGGTTCTCGCGGTGTTGAGACTGTCGACTCTCGACGCCTTAGAGAGCTAGTTCGGCGAGATCGATCACGCGGTGCATGAGATCGTTTTGTGGTGGTGTGTGTTGACGTTGAAAGATCCGGGCGACGTGTGCCCAGTGGCTTCGACGATGCAGCATTATGCGTTGTTTTAGCTCGTTTGTTCTTCGATGACGGTGTCTTGGTACGAGTGCTTGACTGTGTTACTCGCCGGGGTGATGCGGTAGACTTGGTTGCACATCCGTGTTTTGTCGATGTGCTTAGTTGTGGTATGGCAACTTGTTGCTTGGGGGGTTTGAGGCGGAGAGGTTTCTTTGCCGGACCCATACTTCTTGAGCGCTGCGAGTCGTGCCTTATACTCCCGGAGTGCGTCTTCAATGTCTTTTTCATATGCGTTGGCATCCATGTTGAAATTGCCTGAGAAATATGAAATGTTAGATAGAGTACAGAATATTAGTTAGAAGAAGAAGTTAATTTTCTGTCAGTATTCAGTAATCGTAAATTGTTGCTTGTATCGTCTTCGTCTTGGTGGTACGGTTTAAGTTCTCTAATGTGCGCAGTACGTTCAGATTTCTCAGTATCTGACTTGAGTTGCACGATAACTGGAGACGAGAATGCAGTGACCCGATATGGCCCGTCGAAGCGAGATGCCAACTTTGCTGCGAAGTTCTCAACCGCTTTTGATAAATGATGCTGTTTGAGCCAGACTAGTTCTCCCAGCTCTGGTTTCCAATCGCGTTTATTAACGTTAAAGTACTGCGCCTGCCGTGTAGCTGCTCTGGACATGTTAAGACGCACCTCCTCGAACACTTCCTCTAATTGTTCGCGGCGTGTGTGTGCATCATTGTCGGAAAAACCTGATCCCGGAGTGACCTCGTCAAAAAGATTGCCGGGTAGGCGTAGCTCTCGACCATATAGTAGTTGTGCAGGACTGAAATTTGTTGACTCGGAGTTACTGCTATTCATGGCGAGTGTTAGTTCAGGAAGAATCTCGTCCCATTTGGCATGATTGTCCCCTGTGTATTGTGAAATCATGGTTTTGAGAGTTCTATTTGCCCGCTCGGTCGGGTTCTCCTGTGGCGTGTATGGTGCAGTGAGCTGATGGTGTACGCCTAGGCCCCGTAGATATTCTCTGAATTTTCCACTCGTAAACTGCACTCCATTGTCCGATATGAGAATTTTGGGCACTCCACCCCTTGCAAGAATTCGTTCGCGAAACGCCTTTATCACTACATCTGTGGTAGCTCTACGTGCGGCCACCAGTTCAACCCATTTTGAAAATTTGTCGAAGAACACCAGTAGTATGCTGTTGCCATGTTTTGATCGAGGCATTGGTCCAACGAAATCGCAGCAGACTGTTTCCCAAGGAGCGTTTGCTATTTTTGTCAGCATTTTCCCCGCGCCTTGTTGTTGTGCAACCTTGTAACGTTGACATGTACTGCATGTTTTGACATATCTAGCTACATCTCTGAACATACCTGGCCAGTAGTATTTGCTGCTAATTCTGAGTATCGTTTTACGTATCCCCAGGTGACCAGCTGTTGGGATGTCGTGGTTTTCTTGTAGTACTCTAGCTCGCATTGGTTTAGGCACACATAATTTCCAAGCCAAACATTCCTCGTTCGATGTTCTACGGCCGAAATTTCGATATAAGTTCCCATTTTGCTTGACGTAGTCTGAGTATTTTTGTGGGTTGTCCTGTAAGTTGCGTAGCATTTTCTTGATCCAAGAACATTGTGGTGTTGCGGTCTCAGTTGTGCTACACGCTGTTGTCTGCGGTTGTCTAGATAGCGCATCGGCAACTGCGTTTAATTTACCTCTTCGGTAGCGTACCTCAAACGAGTAAGGCTGTAATTCTAAGGCCCACCTTGCTATTCTTCCAGATGGACTTTCAATTGAATTAAGCCATTTCAAAGCCATATGATCAGTAATTACAACGAAATGATAGCCTTCAAGGTATACCCGCATCTTGCGGATTCCCCACAAGATGGCCAAGCATTCCATTTCCGTCACCGAGTAATTAATTTCCGCGTTTTTCAGTTTTCTGCTGGCATATGCAATTACCTTCTCTTCTCCATCGATCTCCTGAGTCAGCACAGCACCGAGGCCATAATTACTAGCATCAGTTTGCAATATGAACTGACGTGTGAAGTCTGGGCAAGTTAGAATTGGGGCTTCCGTCAGTCGTTGTTTGAATGTTTCAAATGCCGATTGTTGTTCCGAAGTCCAGTTGAATTTTACACCTTTTTTTGTGAGAGCAATTAATGGCTTTGCGAGGCTAGTAAAATCTGGAATAAAACGCCGGTACCATGAAACTACTCCGATGAAACTCTGAATCTCGCGTACGGACTTTGGCGGCTGCAGTTCTCTAATTGCGGAAACTTTGTCGGGATCGGTGTGTATACCTTCGCCACTGATAACGTGACCCAAGTATTTAATCTGTGTTTGGAAAAAATGGCATTTTTCCGGATTTATGCGCAAATTTGCTTTGCGCAACCTGTTGAACACTTCTTGTAGTTTTTGTATGTGCTCCTGCTTGGTTCTGCCGATGACAACAATATCGTCTAGGTAGGCAAACGCAAAAGGTTCCATTTCTGGACCAATTACGCTATCCAGTGCTCGCTGAAAGGTGGCCGGAGCAGAGTGTAGGCCGAATGGCATGACACGCCATTGGTACAAACCTCGTCCAGGCACAGTAAACGCCGTGTATTGCTTGCTTGTTGGTTCCATCGGTATTTGCCAATACCCATTTTTTAAGTCCAGAGTGCTGACATACTTCGCATCTCTTAACTGATCCAGGATAAAATCTATTCTTGGGAGCGGATAAGCGTCTGGTATGGATTTGTCATTCAGTTGTCTATAGTCGACACACAACCTCCACTGCCCGTTCTTCTTGCGCACTAAAACAATCGGAGCACTGTATGAGCTGTGTGAGGGTTCGACTAATCCCTTTTCGAGCAATTCGTCTACCTGTTTATTTATGACCGCCTGCATGGCTGGATTCCGGGGAAAGTATCGTTGTTTCACCGGGTGGTCATCCTTCATTGTTATTTTGTGTGTGGCGATAGGGCTGAGTCCTTGAATGTTTTCGAAGAGTTTGGTTTCATGTTCTAGAAATTCCTGAATTTCTGTGTCATCGCTGTATTTAATTCGTGTATTTCCTTGTGGTTCCATGGATTCTGATAGAATTGATTCTTGCTCATCCATCACTCCGAGGGTTATGTCACACTCTTTGGGTGCAGTTTTATGCAAGTCTATGGATACGCCGTTGCAAGCAAAGTTTGTGTCACTTCGCATTAAAAAGTCCATACCCAGCAGAATATGATCAGTGACCGCTGGTAAAATAAGAAAATCTATTGGTATAGTTTTGTTGCCAAATCTTATTGGTATCTGTAGGGAGTGCTCAACGGAGCAATCGGAACCATCGGCCATGCGTACTGTCGTGTCTTCGGTGTAAAATGTAGCTGTGTTGTCGTGTATGAATAGCTCTGCAATTTCTCTGCTGATGAAGCATCTAGTGGCTCCTGTGTCGACCACTGCTTCGAGCGTCTTTTGTCCAAGCTTGATGGTTGCATAGAGGCGGTGCCCTATGACTCTTAGTTTCGCGGTCTTATCCCGGCGCGCGTGTCTCCGCGGTGTCCCACGACGCCTTCTTCGTTTCCCGCCTCTCGTCTGCAGCATTCGATGGTTCTGACGCCAACCGTTCCGCAGGTCCAGCAGAATAATTTCCGTTCGTTGCGGCAGTCACGGTATCGGTGTCCTTGTTGACCGCAACGCCTACAGGCGTTATTGGGATCGACTTTAAGCGCCGTTGAGGTGATCCCTAGCTTTGCTGGCCTGTCCATGTCTTTTCTTGTTTTTAACTGATGTTTTTGGCCCAACTCGGGGAGTAGATTTTCTAATTCATCCGCTAAGGTGATAAGCTCGGGCAACGTTGTGAAGTCTCTGCGGCGAATATGTAATTTATATTCGTTGCGGCAATTCCGGTATATCCGTTCTAGCCCTTCGTCGTGTGTGTATCCGGCGGTGCGCATTAAATTTTGCAGTCCAAGCACATATTTTTTAAACTTCTCGCCTCTGCCCTGCATGCGTCCCCTGATTTCGTCATCGAGGTGGTCGAAGTAATGGCTTGGTAGGAAAAATTCAAGGAATGCCGCGCGGAACTCAGACCACTCATTCCAGCCATCATGGTTACTGCGCCACCAGATTAACGCGTCCTTGGTTAATATTTCCGGCATGGTTTTGGTGATGTTGTCTTGTGGCAGTCCATATGCCTCTGTTAGTTCTTCCACGCGTTCAAGAAATGCTAGTGGGTCGCCACTACCATCAAAACGAATAGCCCATTTTCTGACCTTGTCCATGGTATCAGTGTGTGTGCGCATCGGCCTTGCTGGTCTGTAAATTGGCTCCATTTTGGCGCTAGTGGTGCAACCTGACCCCGCCAGACTGATCACTGAGCCATTTGGGGTGGTGTTGATAATGCGAAGGCTGTTTGCTGGTGTAAGCACCTGTCCAGGTGGTTCTCTGAGTTCTGCCACTCGTTGCCTAATATCATCCGGTAGGTCATCACTGTTGATATATTCCAGCAGTCGTTGTTTTAGCTCCCCTGGACTGCAATCCACGTCGATGTGAAACTCTTCACCTACCGCATATAATTCGGAGATGTTGAGGCGGTCAACCCATATGTTGCTCATGACTGTAGATTAATTTAAATTTTAGTGTTTTTATAAGTTGATATTTCAATACTTAGTTGTTGATAAATTTTGCCGGCCGCGGTTCCGCTAGTGTCCACCGGTAAAGTTCCTGGTCAATGATGTCACCACTTCTTGTATCCTTGGAGTCTCTGATTTCTGTTTTTTCTTTGAAGTCCCTGCTCGGGCGCCACTGTAACGAAGTTTTCAGCTGGGGTTTCGCTCGCCGTCTGGTCCAAGTCCGTTACAGAAATTTCGTAGGAGGATAAGCGTTGTGGTGGTGTAGCAATTGGACTGCTGTCCGAAAATTAACTGACTGAATTTGCATTGCGTTGCGTCTTTTATACCATGTACCGGTCATGTTTTCAGTCTATCGGTTCTGAATCGGAAAGTATTACCGATTTGAATCGGGACGTATTACCGATTTGAACAGCTGATTAAAACAGCTGTCCCATCAATGAGGCCATCTGTTGAAGAAATGGTCATGGCTTCGGGCACTTATTCACGATCAGGGTCATGGTGTGATCACCTGCTCGCGTGTTGGGTCATTGGTTCCCAAACTTAATTTAAGAATGTTGTGTTAAACTAAACTACCTTCATGGTATAATTAAACTAAAATATATACAGAATAATACATTTCATAAATCAAGATAATAATTATATCTAAGTTGTGCGACACTATTTAGTTTCGTCACACTACCTAAGAGCTCTTATGTATTTCTCACTCAGGATTCAATCGGATTTCAGATATTCAGTTCTTAACCCTCTCATATATCACTTTTTAAATCAAAAAAAAAATAAAATAAGTATTACATCCGGTTGGCACACACATTACAAATGTTGATACAAACTAGGTCAACATTCTTAATTGTAAAAAAAATCTCTGAATCGTAGTTATTATTCTCGAATTTATGCTATCTGACTGCACACAGATCGGTGTTACAAGGTTTAACTGATGTGTGTCCTCGTAGACACTGATCTCTATTATCAACGGAAGAGCGCTGGTCAACCTCCGTTTCGATCCTATTAACATGTATACCAAATTTCGTTCCCGTACCTCAAATGGATGCAAAGATGTGTTGAATTTTGTTTATCGCTTGTATGGGGGGTGGGGCATAGCCCCCTTCCCCCTCCACTAAACCTAGCCTATGTTACTCAGGGTGAATGTAGCTTTCCAATGGTGAAAGAATTTTTGAAATCGACAAAGTAGTTTTTGAGTTTACTCCTTACAAACATACAAACATTTGCTTTTTATATAATAGTATAGATATAGATATATATATATTTATATTGATATATCGGATTTTAAATTTATATTATATATATATTATATATACATATATAAATATAAATTTAAAATCCGATATATCGATACTATGATGTTTTTTTTTTTCTCAAACTATCGAAAATATCGAATGACGCCACTATAAATGTTTCCACAGCTCTAGTAGGCTGTTTTTTTTTTTTTTTTACTTACTTAATTTTTTACTTATGTGGCCATCATCCGTCTGCCGGTCATGGCCGCGTCTAAGAAGGCGCGTGCTGGAGCTCTTTCATCCATTCGAATGAGGTGCCCAGCCCAGTGCAGTCGCTAGAATTTTATGCGCTGGACTATGTCAACTTCATCGAATAGCTCGTACAGCTCGCGGTTCATACGGGACCTAAACTCGCCGACTCTAATAAGACCAAAGATTCTGCGAAGAATCATCCTGTCGAAGACTTCCAACGCTGTCTCGTTCGACTCAATCACTGTCCATGCCTCTGCGCCATACAATATGACCGGGAGTATCAGCGTCTTATATATCTTTATTTTCGAAGATTTTGGAAGATCGAGCCCGACATACTCTGTATGTACGGGCATTGGCGTAGGATATATTCCATCAGGCCTGCCTGAAACCTCTCTTGGTATCAAAGGGGTCGGAGAGGTTTTTCCCCACCCTGACAACGCTTTGTGTGTGAGATAGCGTCGCTATGCAAAGACGGACAATCTTTGACGGGATACCTAGTGCAGACAGGGCGTCGAAGAACTTCGATCGTATCGGCGTGTCGAAAGCGGCTTTGTAGTCGACAAATAGGTGGTGAGTGTCTTTGTTGAACTCACGGGTCTTTTCCAAGATTTGGCGTAATGTGAATATTTGGTCACTGGTCGACCTTTTTGGTCTGAAGCCACACTGATATCGTCCTATCAGTAAGTCGGTATATGGCTTCAGCCTATTACACAATACGCCCGACAAAGTCTTATATCCAATGGAAAGGAGACTTATTCCGCGGTAGTTGGCGCAAACAGCGGGGTCTCCTTTCTTAAAGATAGGACAGAGAACACTGAGATTCCAGTCATTGGATATGCGTTTTTCGGACCATATCTTGCATAAAAGTTGGTGCATACTCCTAACCAACTCTTCGCCGCCGGTCTTAAATAACTCAGCTAGCAGCCCATCAGAGCCTGCCGCTTTGTTATTTTTCAGCTTTCAATAACTGAATCGACCTCGTTATAGTCCGGTGGCTCTACAATAGTGCCATCATTAACTGGTGGTTGCTGTGTCATTTCTCTATTGTCGGTATTGTGCGCTTCATCGCCTCCAAGTAGGTTGGAGAAATTTCTCCTCCAAAATCTCAGGGATTCCTGTTCATCCGTTACCAGATTTCCATTGTCATCCTTACAGAAAGTTGTTTTTTTTACCGGTTTTTACGTTATTGAGTGGCTGGGTTGTTACAAAAAACTTGCGTCGCATTCCTAAATCTGTCTTTAATTTCGTAAAACGAATCGTAGTATCTTAATAATATTTTGATGATATGGTTGCATCCTCTGTGTCGACAATATCAAATTTCTGATTAACTGTAACAGTCATTAAACTGTATTTATTGTAAGTCATTTCCATCAAGGTAGATAGAGACAAATAAATTAGCACAAATCTTTTGGAATTATCTTCTGTTTTTAGTTTGAGTCCGGATGCCAAACTGATGTCATATACGCACACTTTAATAAGGCATTTGAAACCTTTTGTATAAATTAAAAACATTAGGTTTTAGGTAGAACACAAGAAGTACTTTTTAGTAATTGTTTTCTAAAACTATTGTTGTATTTTCTGGTATTGCCCAAGTTACCTTGGTCCTATATTGTTCAATATAATAATAATGCTCTTTCTATTGCTATTAAACATTTTCATGCTATGCAGATGATATCAAATTATGTTTGTCATATTCTGATGTGTCCCAACACAGTTTGCTGCAGGCTGAATTCAACTCACTACATACATGGTGAAGCCTTAATTATCGAATTCCATCTTATAAATCCATTTATAGTAGTTTATTCTTTAAATAACATTATTCTCGTTAGAGAGTATTGTTATAACGATTTAGGCATCCTTATGGAGCGCAAACTTATTTATAATAATCGCAATGGATCAACATTAAAAAAAGCAAAATCTATTTTTTTTTGCTTTTTTAAGCGTTTTTCGACGGAATTAGTGGCACTTATACCACTAAACTCCTCTATACTTTACTTGATCATCCAATTTTAGATTTTTGGATCCTGTGTATGGAATCCTTATTACGGTACTCGACCCAATTGAGTCGGTTCAAAAACATTTTTTTTTCAATTGGGATATCAATGTAAATCTTCCATCTTTTAATGACAGATTAAAATTAATTGATCTTCCAACCTTTTCGTCACGAAGATCTCGCTTCAGTTTTTCACTCATCATTAATGCTTGCTGGTCTGAATGAATTTCAAGCGCTGGTAATGGTAGTTGAAAATTCTAAAGCAAATCTAACTGCGGGTAATATCGAACATTTATAGGGCTGAGGCTGTAAATACAGTAGCATATCTGTTAAATCGAGTTCCACGTAGAGGCAACACTAATCGCTGCTGAATCACAACAAAATCGACCCATTTCTGAAGCGAATGGTGACTGGCGATGAAAAGTGGGTCACTTACGACAACGTGAAGTGCAAACGGTCGTGGGTGAAGGGTGGCGAAGCGTCTCAAACGGTTTCCAAGCCCGGATTGACGGTACGGAAGGTTTTGCTGTGTGTTTGGTGGGATTGGCAAGGAATCATCTACAATAAGCTGCTCCCATATGGCCAAACGCTCAATTCGGTCCTCTACTGTGAACAACTGGACCGCTTGAAGGCAGCAATCGCCCAGAAGCGGCCATCTTTGGCCAATAAGACAGCAATTGTGTTCCATCAGGACAAAGCCAGATCACATACTTCGATTGTGACGCGCAAGAAGCTCCAGGAGTTTGGATGGGAGCTTCTTGTGTATCCACCTTATAGTCCGGACCTGTCACCATCGGATTACCATCTCAATGTCTAACGATTTAGCTGGCGAGAAATTGGCCTCGAAAGAGACTTGCGAAAATCGACTGTCTTTTTTTATGACAATAGGGAAGCAAGCTTCTATGAGCGGGGCATAATGAAAATTGAATCTTGTTGGCAACAAGTTATTTGAAATAAATCCGATGATTGTACGCAATTTTATAAAGATTTGATATAAAGGCGAAAATACGAACGACTTTTTGTTGAAACTAAAATTTGCGCATATTTCGATGTACGGCAATGGTACACCTACTAAAACAGAAACGTTACAAGTTAGATGTATTTTTGTAGGGTATTGTGACGCAACTAAGGGTTACCGTTTATATCGCAGAATAGATAAAAAATTTGTTATAAGCAAAGATGTGAAATTCTTAGAAGTAGAAAATATAACTACTGCAGAAGAAGTAAACAATTTATTTATAGAAAGTGTTAATAACGACCAGATCTGTAAAGTTTACGATCCTTGAAGAGAGACTGTAGCAGAATCGTTGACTATTCCAGATCCAACGACGAACGGTTGCGATTTCGAATACGACGAGTTGAAGTTGACGCTACAGACGAGGATCTGCAAATGTATCTGAGCGGATTGCTAGCAAAGCATCAACGAACTTCTTGTTTTGTGTGTCTTCGGATATCAACGAACCAACCACGGTTGCTGATGCAATGAACTCAAATATAGCAAGCGTGTGGAAAAATGCTATGCAGATGGTAATAGATTCGCTCCGCTCAAATGGAACGTGGGAGCTGCTTCATTTGCCGGTAGGAAAAACTGCTATAAAGTCAAAATTAATATTTAAGACAAAACGTTTATGGTGTATCTAAAGCGACCGTCTCAAAAATTTTCAATTTTGAAAACCGTTTGGAAAAGTTAACATTTCGAAAAAGTTACCTACTCATAGGACATTTCGGTTAACTTTTCCGCGATTCTACTGTACTTACAAATTAAGGGAAAGTGTTATGAATTATATTTACCAATCTGGCAGCACCTCATTCTTTACCTATGTATAGCTTACATCTTTTCATTAAAGATTAGTTTCTCGTTTATTGTCAAATTGCGCGTACGCTTCTGTTTCTACAAAAACTCTGTACTAACAAATTACAATTCTACCAATTTGTTTAATTGCGCCCGCTTGGACCACTTCCAAGCTGTGAGAAGCGACACAACCGGTAAACCAGGCGGCCAAATAATATTTTCCCAGTTTCCCAAATTCTGTGGACGAAGATGATGAAATAATTAAAGATTTTTACAATAATGATGATATATCAACGCACACTGCCGGAAGGAAATCTACATTATTAACGTAATCTGACCTAACAATATCAAAACGGTTCATGTTTATGACCATTCAAGAGGCGTACGAATTATTTAAAACAACGTTTCCAGACAAGCGAATTTCCCGAAGCAAGTTCCATAAAAGCAGACCAAAACATGTTGTACTGTCAAGCCAGCTTCCTCATAATTTGTGCGTTTGCCAGTATCACGCTACCTTTTCCTTTTTATTGGAAGCTATACATGGCAACTTCCCACGGAAAGGCTGCAGTTAATGGAATTGGAGCTATTGTAAAGCGAAAAGTGTGGCAAATGGTTAAAGCTAAAAATCTAGTTCTGAATAATGCCAACGACAACGGCAAAAAACATATACATGGCATTTACATTTTATATGTTAGTGGCAGTTAATTTAGAAATACTACTGGTTTTCTTTCGGAGAGGTGGGCAAACATAACGAGCATACCAGGAATCAAAAGCAATTATTATTTTGCATCTTTTAATGAAATGAGCTCGAAATGGCCCTTACGGCAGACTCATTTAAAAATAAAGTTAATGTATAAATTGTTCGTTCATTATTATATTACATAAATTCATTAAAACATATATATATTTCAGACATATTTCATTTCATAACTTCATTTAAGTTTCATAAAATAAAAAGGTTAATAAAATTGAAAGATAAAACATTAATATCCAAACAAAAATAAAATTTTTTCTACCATGGAAAAAATGTAGCGTGCGCTACGTAACGTGCGTCACTATGTGTTTACACCTAAACATAGTCAAACAGTGCGTTATCGCATGTCAGTATTCGATGCATACTAACAGAAGAGCAGCTCATCAGAAAGGCTGATAAGAAGTGTCCCACGGTCTCATATCATCTCATATTGTTACGCACTTAACTCAAAGAATCGACAGCTTATCACGTACCGTGAAATGTTCGTTCACACAGTCTGACAGGACGTCTTATCAAAGGCAATGCTGTGCATACATTTTAAATATATCACAACACACATACAGTCCACTAAACCCGAAGCATTATCTAAGCAGCCATAAATCAATGAGCTGCTGATATACTAAACAAACACACATTGCCGCTGATAAGACTATCTGGTGTCTTTACAACAACGGGTAAAATGGAGAAGTTCAGCACCAAATATTTCAAAAGGGATCAGTCGTTTTTAATTGTAGTGCGTGTGCATTTACATTTTGGTCCGTCGAGCCGAGTTTTTTTTTTAAATTTTGTACGCGCGTGCTGTGTTTAAAAAAAAAAACGTTGCTATTGTTCAATCGTGTTAATTTAAAAGTTAAAATAATGCTGTCGGAACTCACACATAAGCTGTTACAACAGCAGAAGCTAATTCGTGAAAACATAATACAGAAAATAGCTGATGGAGCGAGCATTCTGGATGTAAAGAGTGAGTTGGCGCAGTTTACGTCAAACAACACCGCTCTTATAAAATGTGGAATCATTGACCATGATTACTTTAACAATAGGGTTTACGACGATAATATGGAAAAGGTTCGTTGTTATGAGCAGTCTTCGCTGAAAGTAGAAGAAACCTCCATGGCATCAGGACTGACGGCTTTTCGCCCCCACCCGAAAATAGGTCGGAAACAAGTGAGCAGGATAATCAATCCATAAACTCTGGAGATATTTTGGTGAATCAATTGGACAATAAGGCAGGCAAACTTCGGCAAGTTATACAGATTGCTCAAAAAGCTCTTCTGAGCGGTGGTACAGATGAATTGTTGGACTGTAAAGATGAATTATTACTATTATGGTCCAAAATGGAAAAGTCTGTAAATAATTTGAAAACAGTATACAGGTCGTACGCTTTCGAGGAAGATGAAATTGATGAATTAGAAACGACGACGTTATTACTTTTAAAAAAAATTGACAGAAAAGTAGATTAAATGTAATCGCCTTGGAAGTTCCAGAGCTTCCACAGTTTGGTGGACGTTCAAAAGATTGGCCCACCTTCTACGAATTGTTTAGAGAAACAATTCATAATAGGAATGATATCAGCGACGCCAGAAAGCTGAATTATTTGAAATCGTGCCTAAAAGGAGAGGCACGTACGATTGTAAGCCATTTGCTGAATGAATCGGCTGCAAATTACGAGGCTGGTTGGAACTTGATTTGCAGGCACAAAGTTATACAAGGCCATCAAAGAAGATTTCTACATGGATGACTTAATGACTGGAGACGATACCGTTGAAGGCTGCATCGAACCACAACAGAAAATTCGATATGTGACGGAAAAAGCCGATATGCACCTTCGAAAATGGGTTTCGAACGACAAGAAAATAATTGCAAGCGTAGGTGATGACGTCGAAAATGAAAAAATGTGTATCAATGAAGATGAATCCGTTAAAACCTTGGGCTTACAATGGGACCCTAATAGAGACATCTTTACTTTTGATGTCACGGTGCTATCGATCAGTCGTATTACGAAGCGGCGAGTGCTGTCACAGTTAGCCAAAATTTTCGATCCACTGGGTTGGCTAACACCTGTCACTGTCGTAGCAAAATGATTCATGCAAGTCTTGTGGAAAATGCAGCTCACTTGGGACGAAGAAATTGATTCGACCTCAGCAAATATTTGGAAAAGTTATGCCCAAGAGTTGTCTACGTTAACAACTATAAGTATCCCGCGCTGGATTGGTACAAAGAACAACGAAATTGTCGAGTTACATGGATTCAGCGATGCATCAGAAAAGGCGTATGCAGCAGTCGTATATGCTAAAACGAAGTCGGAAATAACTTTACTAACAGCAAAAAGCAAAGTTAATCCGATCAAAAACAAGAAGACTATCCCAAAACTGGAACTCTGTGCAGCTCACTTATTGGCAAAGTTGCTGTCCAAAGTACATGTAGTAATGGGTGAAAAAAATAAATTGTATGCTTGGACTGATTCACAAATTGTTCTTGCCTGTATAAATAATAAACGAAGCAAAGATACGTTCATCAAATGCAGAGTAGACGACATTGCACAACGCTTATCAACGGCAAAATGGACCTACGTGAGGTCAGCAGACAATTCGGCAGATGTGGCGTCTAGAGGTATACCTCCATGCAAATTTCAAGGGTATTCAATTTGGTGGCAAGGACCGCAATGGCTCTCAAATCATTCAAGTCAATGGCCGGAACAACTTCAAAACGAAAACGTAATAATATCCACAGTGTGTGAAACGGACAATAGCCTAATGCCGTTGCTAACAAAGTTTTCTACTTTGAGCAAACTGGAAAACGTGATAGCATATGTATTACGTTTCATTAAAAAATTGCGCCATAAAGCCAGATATCCGATATATTTAACCAGGGATGAACTCAAAACTGCGAAAATATTAATATTCAAGCTGCAACAAAAATAGAGTTTGGCAAAGAAATCAGTTTTCTTCAAAACAACAAGCCATTAGACACGAAGAACAAATTACTGCCACTTAATCCGTTCTTGGATAGACACGGTATTCTACGAGTTGGAGGCCGTCTACAGAACTCTGTACTGCCATACAATATGCCATCATACTTGGAAAATCTCATATTGCATGGCAATTGATCTTGAGCACCCATAAAACTACTCTTCATGGAGGAATAAAACTTATGAAAAGTTTAATAAGAGGCGAATATTGGATTGTCAGCCTACGTAATTTGCTGAAAAAATTTTTAAGAACATGTGTCATATGTGTTAGGTACAAACAAGAGGTATCTAAGCAGCTGATGGGCAACGTACCAACATATCGAGTGACAGGGAGTCATCCATTTAACCATACAGGCGTCGATTATGCCGGCTCATTTCAAATTCGATGCTCTAAAGGTCGAGGACAATAAGCGTATTATTCATCTGCATGGCTACGAAGGCAGTGCACCTGGAAGCTGTTAGCGATATGTCAACTGAAGCATTTTTGGCAGCCTTACGTCGTTTTTTTGCGAGACGAGGCAAAAGCGACCACATGTATTCTGATAGTGGAACCAACTTCGTCGGAGCGGCTAGAATGCTGGACAAGGGATTAAAAGCCGCAATCAAAAATAATTGCGAATTAGTACCAGTTCTCGAGAAGGAAGGCATCAAGTGGCATTTTATTCCCCCGGGAAGTCCTCATTTTGGAGGAGTGTGGGAAGCAGGCGTCAAGTCGGTTAAATATCACCTCAAAAGAGTTATTGGTGACAATAGCTTGACATATGAAGAGTTTGCCAGTCAAATAGAAGCGGTATTAAACTCTCGCCCACTATGCTCAACAAATGACGATATTGGAGAAGTAGATATACTTACACCTGGCCATTTCCTCGTTGGAAGACCACTTCTAGGAGCATCTGAGCAGATTGATGACAAAATAGTCGGATCGTTAGACAGGTGGAGATTTATTCAACGCCTCAAGGCCGACTTTTGGAAAAAATGGAAGGAAGACTATCTGGTGTCTTTACAACAACGGGTAAAATGGAGAAGTTCAGCACCAAATATTTCAAAAGGGCAAGTCGTTTTAATCAAACTTGAAAATACGCATCCAGCACAATGGCCCATGGGCAAGATTATAGATGTAACCAAAGGACAGGATAAAAAGTAGTTACAATATAGACCAGCGGTGGTGAAGTGAAACGATCACTAAACAAAATATGTCCACTTCTGATTGAGGACGACAAAAAGAAGAATAGTCCACAACCAAAGCGAAATACCAGAAGTAAGCCTAACATCACCATTGCATTCTGTCTGCTAACGATGCTGCAAATCGCAACAGCAGCTCCAAATCCAATGCAGAATTCTTCAAGGATACGGACTCAGGAAATTGAAATGGACGCAGCTATCTTCCTAGATAAAATGTGAAAATTAGAAGTGGTGTTATCAAGCTGGCAGTTTGTCTTCGTCTTTGACATGCGAGCATATTTCGATGTTTTGAAAGAAGCAACACCTCTACTTGATCAAACCAAAGATATTTGTCAAAAACTGCAATAATTTGAAGAACAGTGTAACGCAGTAACAGATGGTATTGAGCTTCAACTAGCAGCAATAGAAGAAAACAACAAACTGTTTGTGAAAGCAACCCCCCACTGATAAGTCCTGGCTCGATTTTTGACATTTCGCTCGATGTGCCAACTATGTACAATATGAAGACTCTACACTCAAATCAGAAGCAATTGCAAGATAACATTGGAAATCAAACCTCAGTAATAGACGTTACAAAAAAACCTGGTCAAACGGACTACAGAGGAAGTCAATGAAAACTTTAAAAAAATGTCAGAGAAAAAAGACCTTATATCGAAGATGGTCAAAGAGCATTTTTTGGTCTACCGTGAGTCAATTAAATTCTTTATGCTTGGAAAATAATTTCAACGATGGATTGATGAAGCCGAAAAGACCCAATTGAGTGTCATTGGAATACTAATGGATATTAACCACGGTAAAATTAATCCAACACTGATTAGACCAGCCCAAGTGCAAGATGAGATTAACAAAATCGGCCAATTGTTACCTGTGAACTATGTACTCCCAGGAAGAAATTCGGGTAACAGACTACAAGCGGTTTATAAGCTGCTAACTGCAAAAGGATTTTTTAAAGATGATATAATGGTGGTTGAAGCTAAAATTCCACTATATCTTAATCAACAATCATATATCTTTAAAATAATTCCTATGCCGCTGATTAAAGGAAACCATGTAATGAAGCCACAAGTAATGGCAAATTACATAGCATACAATGTTGCGCTTAACTCTTACCACACGATGTCGGAAGCTGAGCTTAATATTTGCCGTCAAGAAAATGAAGAAATATTGGTTTGTGAAGGTAACTGGGCTTGGAGAGATGCTACAGACCATTCATGCGAAATATCACCGATTAAGCCGTTCTATGACGGAATACAAGGAGCAATAGTTTTGGGCAGAGCTTGGCAACGCTAATAGATGGCTGTTCAGGTTGTTTACCAAAACTTCAGTACACGTTCAGTGAGGCGAATTTTATAATCAAATATTGCAGCTATCAAACCAAGGTTTTCTCCATCTAGACGAAGGTTGTTCAGCGAGACTAACGGGAATAACTCTGCAGGCACCACATATAGCTTACTCTAAAAGTGGTGCAAAATATCCTGTTCATTTTATAAAAGATGTAGAATTAATGACAGGAGAAAGCATAGCACCACTTGGAGCGATAGTGGTAAATAATACCAGAGATCTACAGAAACTTGAGCAAACAATTGGAAAACTGAAGGAAGAAAAGGTGCATATAAAAGATCTACATTGGTACATCATGCCGGGACACTCATCTCTGATACTGATTATTCTACTAATAGTTATCGCAATTATATATGCAAGAATGAGGTGTTTACAGCAAAGGAAACTAATAGCAATCTTCTTTCCTGTCCCCGGGGAAAATGTTTAAACCTAAACATAGTCAAACAGTGCGTTATCGCATGTCAGTATTCGATGCATACTAACAGAAGAGCAGCTCATCAGAAAGGCTGATAAGAAGTGTCCCACGGTCTCATATCATCTCATATTGTTACGCACTTAACTCAAAGAATCGACAGCTTATCACGTACCGTGAAATGTTCGTTCACACAGTCTGACAGGACGTCTTATCAAAGGCAATGCTGTGCATACATTTTAAATATATCACAACACACATACAGTCCACTAAACCCGAAGCATTATCTAAGCAGCCATAAATCAATGAGCTGCTGATATACTAAACAAACACACATTGCCGCTGATAAGACTATCTGGTGTCTTTACAACAACGGGTAAAATGGAGAAGTTCAGCACCAAATATTTCAAAAGGGATCAGTCGTTTTTAATTGTAGTGCGTGTGCATTTACATTTTGGTCCGTCGAGCCGAGTTTTTTTTTTAAATTTTGTACGCGCGTGCTGTGTTTAAAAAAAAAAACGTTGCTATTGTTCAATCGTGTTAATTTAAAACTTAAAATAATGCTGTCGGAACTCACACATAAGCTGTTACAACAGCAGAAGCTAATTCGTGAAAACATAATACAGAAAATAGCTGATGGAGCGAGCATTCTGGATGTAAAGAGTGAGTTGGCGCAGTTTACGTCAAACAACACCGCTCTTATAAAATGTGGAATCATTGACCATGATTACTTTAACAATAGGGTTTACGACGATAATATGGAAAAGGTTCGTTGTTATGAGCAGTCTTCGCTGAAAGTAGAAGAAACCTCCATGGCATCAGGACTGACGGCTTTTCGCCCCCACCCGAAAATAGGTCGGAAACAAGTGAGCAGGATAATCAATCCATAAAATCTGGAGATATTTTGGTGAATCAATTGGACAATAAGGCAGGCAAACTTCGGCAAGTTATACAGATTGCTCAAAAAGCTCTTCTGAGCGGTGGTACAGATGAATTGTTGGACTGTAAAGATGAATTATTACTATTATGGTCCAAAATCGAAAAGTTTGTAAATAATTTGAAAACAGTATACAGGTCGTACGCTTTCGAGGAAGATGAAATTGATGAATTAGAAACGACGACGTTATTACTTTTAAAAAAAATTGACAGAAAAGTAGATTAAATGTAATCGCCTTGGAAGTTCCAGAGCTTCCACAGTTTGGTGGACGTTCAAAAGATTGGCCCACCTTCTACGAATTGTTTAGAGAAACAATTCATAATAGGAATGATATCAGCGACGCCAGAAAGCTGAATTATTTGAAATCGTGCCTAAAAGGAGAGGCACGTACGATTGTAAGCCATTTGCTAAATGAATCGGCTGCAAATTACGAGGCTGGTTGGAACTTGATTTGCAGGCTCAAAGTTATACAAGGTCATCAAAGAAGATTTCTACATGGATGACTTAATGACTGGAGACGATACCGTTGAAGGCTGCATCGAACCACAACAGAAAATTCGATATGTGACGGAAAAAGCCGATATGCACCTTCGAAAATGGGTTTCGAACGACAAGAAAATAATTGCAAGCGTAGGTGATGACGTCGAAAATGAAAAAATGTGTATCAATGAAGATGAATCCGTTAAAACCTTGGGCTTACAATGGGACCCTAATAGAGACATCTTTACTTTTGATGTCACGGTGCTATCGATCAGTCGTATTACGAAGCGGCGAGTGCTGTCACAGTTAGCCAAAATTTTCGATCCACTGGGTTGGCTAACACCTGTCACTGTCGTAGCAAAATGATTCATGCAAGTCTTGTGGAAAATGCAGCTCACTTGGGACGAAGAAATTGATTCGACCTCAGCAAATATTTGGAAAAGTTATGCCCAAGAGTTGTCTACGTTAACAACTATAAGTATCCCGCGCTGGATTGGTACAAAGAACAACGAAATTGTCGAGTTACATGGATTCAGCGATGCATCAGAAAAGGCGTATGCAGCAGTCGTATATGCTAAAACGAAGTCGGAAATAACTTTACTAACAGCAAAAAGCAAAGTTAATCCGATCAAAAACAAGAAGACTATCCCAAAACTGGAACTCTGTGCAGCTCACTTATTGGCAAAGTTGCTGTCCAAAGTACATGTAGTAATGGGTGAAAAAAATAAATTGTATGCTTGGACTGATTCACAAATTGTTCTTGCCTGTATAAATAATAAACGAAGCAAAGATACGTTCATCAAATGCAGAGTAGACGACATTGCACAACGCTTATCAACGGCAAAATGGACCTACGTGAGGTCAGCAGACAATTCGGCAGATGTGGCGTCTAGAGGTATACCTCCATGCAAATTTCAAGGGTATTCAATTTGGTGGCAAGGACCGCAATGGCTCTCAAATCATTCAAGTCAATGGCCGGAACAACTTCAAAACGAAAACGTAATAATATCCACAGTGTGTGAAACGGACAATAGCCTAATGCCGTTGCTAACAAAGTTTTCTACTTTGAGCAAACTGGAAAACGTGATAGCATATGTATTACGTTTCATTAAAAAATTGCGCCATAAAGCCAGATATCCGATATATTTAACCAGGGATGAACTCAAAACTGCGAAAATATTAATATTCAAGCTGCAACAAAAATAGAGTTTGGCAAAGAAATCAGTTTTCTTCAAAACAACAAGCCATTAGACACGAAGAACAAATTACTGCCACTTAATCCGTTCTTGGATAGACACGGTATTCTACGAGTTGGAGGCCGTCTACAGAACTCTGTACTGCCATACAATATGCCATCATACTTGGAAAATCTCATATTGCATGGCAATTGATCTTGAGCACCCATAAAACTACTCTTCATGGAGGAATAAAACTTATGAAAAGTTTAATAAGAGGCGAATATTGGATTGTCAGCCTACGTAATTTGCTGAAAAAATTTTTAAGAACATGTGTCATATGTGTTAGGTACAAACAAGAGGTATCTAAGCAGCTGATGGGCAACGTACCAACATATCGAGTGACAGGGAGTCATCCATTTAACCATACAGGCGTCGATTATGCCGGCTAATTTCAAATTCGATGCTCTAAAGGTCGAGGACAATAAGCGTATTATTCATCTGCATGGCTACGAAGGCAGTGCACCTGGAAGCTGTTAGCGATATGTCAACTGAAGCATTTTTGGCAGCCTTACGTCGTTTTTTTGCGAGACGAGGCAAAAGCGACCACATGTATTCTGATAGTGGAACCAACTTCGTCGGAGCGGCTAGAATGCTGGACAAGGGATTAAAAGCCGCAATCAAAAATAATTGCGAATTAGTACCAGTTCTCGAGAAGGAAGGCATCAAGTGGCATTTTATTCCCCCGGGAAGTCCTCATTTTGGAGGAGTGTGGGAAGCAGGCGTCAAGTCGGTTAAATATCACCTCAAAAGAGTTATTGGTGACAATAGCTTGACATATGAAGAGTTTGCCAGTCAAATAGAAGCGGTATTAAACTCTCGCCCACTATGCTCAACAAATGACGATATTGGAGAAGTAGATATACTTACACCTGGCCATTTCCTCGTTGGAAGACCACTTCTAGGAGCATCTGAGCAGATTGATGACAAAATAGTCGGATCGTTAGACAGGTGGAGATTTATTCAACGCCTCAAGGCCGACTTTTGGAAAAAATGGAAGGAAGACTATCTGGTGTCTTTACAACAACGGGTAAAATGGAGAAGTTCAGCACCAAATATTTCAAAAGGGCAAGTCGTTTTAATCAAACTTGAAAATACGCATCCAGCACAATGGCCCATGGGCAAGATTATAGATGTAACCAAAGGACAGGATAAAAAGTAGTTACAATATAGACCAGCGGTGGTGAAGTGAAACGATCACTAAACAAAATATGTCCACTTCTGATTGAGGACGACAAAAAGAAGAATAGTCCACAACCAAAGCGAAATACCAGAAGTAAGCCTAACATCACCATCGCAACAGCAGCTCCAAATCCAATGCAGAATTCTTCAAGGATACGGATTCAGGAAATTGAAAAGGACGCAGCTATCTTCCTAGATAAAATGGGAAAATTAGAAGTGGTGTTATCAAGCTGGCAGTTTGTCTTCGTCTTTGACATGCGAGCATATTTCGATGTTTTGAAAGAAGCAACACCTCTACTTGATCAAACCAAAGATATTTGTCAAAAACTGCAATAATTTGAAGAACAGTGTAACGCAGTAACAGATGGTATTGAGCTTCAACTAGCAGCAATAGAAGAAAACAACAAACTGTTTGTGAAAGCAACCCCCCACTGATAAGACCTGGCTCGATTTTTGACATTTCGCTCAATGTGCCAACTATGTACAATATGAAGACTCTACACTCAAATCAGAAGCAATTGCAAGATAACATTGGAAATCAAACCTCAGTAATAGACGTTACAAAAAAACCTGGTCAAACGGACTACAGAGGAAGTCAATGAAAACTTTAAAAAAATGTCAGAGAAAAAAGACCTTATATCGAAGATGGTCAAAGAGCATTTTTTGGTCTACCGTGAGTCAATTAAATTCTTTATGCTTGGAAAATAATTTCAACGATGGATTGATGAAGCCGAAAAGACCCAATTGAGTGTCATTGGAATACTAATGGATATTAACCACGGTAAAATTAATCCAACACTGATTAGACCAGCCCAAGTGCAAGATGAGATTAACAAAATCGGCCAATTGTTACCTGTGAACCATGTACTCCCAGGAAGAAATTCGGGTAACAGACTACAAGCGGTTTATAAGCTGCTAACTGCAAAAGGATTTTTTAAAGATGATATAATGGTGGTTGAAGCTAAAATTCCACTATATCTTAATCAACAATCATATATCTTTAAAATAATTCCTATGCCGCTGATTAAAGGAAACCATGTAATGAAGCCACAAGTAATGGCAAATTACATAGCATACAATGTTGCGCTTAACTCTTACCACACGATGTCGGAAGCAGAGCTTAATATTTGTGAAGGTAACTGGGCTTGGAGAGATGCTACAGACCATTCATGCGAAATATCACCGATTAAGCCGTACAGTAACTTTTCGTGTTCTATGACGGAATACAAGGAGCAATAGTTTTGGGCAGAGCTTGGCAACGCTAATAGATGGCTGTTCAGGTTGTTTACCAAAACTTCAGTACACGTTCAGTGAGGCGAATTTTATAATCAAATATTGCAGCTATCAAACCAAGGTGTTCTCCATCTAGACGAAGGTTGTTCAGCGAGAATAACGGGAATAACTCTGCAGGCACCACATATAGCTTACTCTAAAAGTGGTGCAAAATATCCTGTTCATTTTATAAAAGATGTAGAATTAATGACAGGAGAAAGCATAGCACCACTTGGAGCGATAGTGGTAAATAATACCAGAGATCTACAGAAACTTGAGCAAACAATTGGAAAACTGAAGGAAGAAAAGGTACATATAAAAGACACTCATCTCTGATACTGATTATTCTACTAATAGTTATCGCAGTTATATATGCAAGAATGAGGTGTTTACAGCAAAGGAAACTAATAGCAATCTTCTTTCCTGTCCCCGGGGAAAATGTTTAAACCTAAACATAGTCAAACAGTGCGTTATCGCATGTCAGTATTCGATGCATACTAACAGAAGAGCAGCTCATCAGAAAGGCTGATAAGAAGTGTCCCACGGTCTCATATCATCTCATATTGTTACGCACTTAACTCAAAGAATCGACAGCTTATCACGTACCGTGAAATGTTCGTTCACACAGTCTGACAGGACGTCTTATCAAAGGCAATGCTGTGCATACATTTTAAATATATCACAACACACATACAGTCCACTAAACCCGAAGCATTATCTAAGCAGCCATAAATCAATGAGCTGCTGATATACTAAACAAACACACATTGCCGCTGATAAGACTATCTGGTGTCTTTACAACAACGGGTAAAATGGAGAAGTTCAGCACCAAATATTTCAAAAGGGATCAGTCGTTTTTAATTGTAGTGCGTGTGCATTTACATTTTGGTCCGTCGAGCCGAGTTTTTTTTTTAAATTTTGTACGCGCGTGCTGTGTTTAAAAAAAAAAACGTTGCTATTGTTCAATCGTGTTAATTTAAAAGTTAAAATAATGCTGTCGGAACTCACACATAAGCTGTTACAACAGCAGAAGCTAATTCGTGAAAACATAATACAGAAAATAGCTGATGGAGCGAGCATTCTGGATGTAAAGAGTGAGTTGGCGCAGTTTACGTCAAACAACACCGCTCTTATAAAATGTGGAATCATTGACCATGATTACTTTAACAATAGGGTTTACGACGATAATATGGAAAAGGTTCGTTGTTATGAGCAGTCTTCGCTGAAAGTAGAAGAAACCTCCATGGCATCAGGACTGACGGCTTTTCGCCCCCACCCGAAAATAGGTCGGAAACAAGTGAGCAGGATAATCAATCCATAAACTCTGGAGATATTTTGGTGAATCAATTGGACAATAAGGCAGGCAAACTTCGGCAAGTTATACAGATTGCTCAAAAAGCTCTTCTGAGCGGTGGTACAGATGAATTGTTGGACTGTAAAGATGAATTATTACTATTATGGTCCAAAATCGAAAAGTCTGTAAATAATTTGAAAACAGTATACAGGTCGTACGCTTTCGAGGAAGATGAAATTGATGAATTAGAAACGACGACGTTATTACTTTTAAAAAAAATTGACAGAAAAGTAGATTAAATGTAATCGCCTTGGAAGTTCCAGAGCTTCCACAGTTTGGTGGACGTTCAAAAGATTGGCCCACCTTCTACGAATTGTTTAGAGAAACAATTCATAATAGGAATGATATCAGCGACGCCAGAAAGCTGAATTATTTGAAATCGTGCCTAAAAGGAGAGGCACGTACGATTGTAAGCCATTTGCTGAATGAATCGGCTGCAAATTACGAGGCTGGTTGGAACTTGATTTGCAGGCACAAAGTTATACAAGGTCATCAAAGAAGATTTCTACATGGATGACTTAATGACTGGAGACGATACCGTTGAAGGCTGCATCGAACTACAACAGAAAATTCGATATGTGACGGAAAAAGCCGATATGCACCTTCGAAAATAGGTTTCGAACGACAAGAAAATAATTGCAAGCGTAGGTGATGACGTCGAAAATGAAAAAATGTGTATCAATGAAGATGAATCCGTTAAAACCTTGGGCTTACAATGGGACCCTAATAGAGACATCTTTACTTTTGATGTCACGGTGCTATCGATCAGTCGTATTACGAAGCGGCGAGTGCTGTCACAGTTAGCCAAAATTTTCGATCCACTGGGTTGGCTAACACCTGTCACTGTCGTAGCAAAATGATTCATGCAAGTCTTGTGGAAAATGCAGCTCACTTGGGACGAAGAAATTGATTCGACCTCAGCAAATATTTGGAAAAGTTATGCCCAAGAGTTGTCTACGTTAACAACTATAAGTATCCCGCGCTGGATTGGTACAAAGAACAACGAAATTATCGAGTTACATGGATTCAGCGATGCATCAGAAAAGGCGTATGCAGCAGTCGTATATGCTAAAACGAAGTCGGAAATAACTTTACTAACAGCAAAAAGCAAAGTTAATCCGATCAAAAACAAGAAGACTATCCCAAAACTGGAACTCTGTGCAGCTCACTTATTGGCAAAGTTGCTGTCCAAAGTACATGTAGTAATGGGTGAAAAAAATAAATTGTATGCTTGGACTGATTCACAAATTGTTCTTGCCTGTATAAATAATAAACGAAGCAAAGATACGTTCATCAAATGCAGAGTAGACGACATTGCACAACGCTTATCAACGGCAAAATGGACCTACGTGAGGTCAGCAGACAATCCGGCAGATGTGGCGTCTAGAGGTATACCTCCATGCAAACTTCAAGGGTATTCAATTTGGTGGCAAGGACCGCAATGGCTCTCAAATCATTCAAGTCAATGGCCGGAACAACTTCAAAACGAAAACGTAATAATATCCACAGTGTGTGAAACGGACAATAGCCTAATGCCGTTGCTAACAAAGTTTTCTACTTTGAGCAAACTGGAAAACGTGATAGCATATGTATTACGTTTCATTAAAAAATTGCGCCATAAAGCCAGATATCCGATATATTTAACCAGGGATGAACTCAAAACTGCGAAAATATTAATATTCAAGCTGCAACAAAAATAGAGTTTGGCAAAGAAATCAGTTTTCTTCAAAACAACAAGCCATTAGACACGAAGAACAAATTACTGCCACTTAATCCGTTCTTGGATAGACACGGTATTCTACGAGTTGGAGGCCGTCTACAGAACTCTGTACTGCCATACAATATGCCATCATACTTGGAAAATCTCATATTGCATGGCAATTGATCTTGAGCACCCATAAAACTACTCTTCATGGAGGAATAAAACTTATGAAAAGTTTAATAAGAGGCGAATATTGGATTGTCAGCCTACGTAATTTGCTGAAAAAATTTTTAAGAACATGTGTCATATGTGTTAGGTACAAACAAGAGGTATCTAAGCAGCTGATGGGCAACGTACCAACATATCGAGTGACAGGGAGTCATCCATTTAACCATACAGGCGTCGATTATGCCGGCTAATTTCAAATTCGATGCTCTAAAGGTCGAGGACAATAAGCGTATTATTCATCTGCATGGCTACGAAGGCAGTGCACCTGGAAGCTGTTAGCGATATGTCAACTGAAGCATTTTTGGCAGCCTTACGTCGTTTTTTTGCGAGAGTGGAACCAACTTCGTCGGAGCGGCTAGAATGCTGGACAAGGGATTAAAAGCCGCAATCAAAAATAATTGCGAATTAGTATCAGTTCTCGAGAAGGAAGGCATCAAGTGGCATTTTATTCCCCCGGGAAGTCCTCATTTTGGAGGAGTGTGGGAAGCAGGCGTCAAGTCGGTTAAATATCACCTCAAAAGAGTTATTGGTGACAATAGCTTGACATATGAAGAGTTTGCCAGTCAAATAGAAGCGGTATTAAACTCTCGCCCACTATGCTCAACAAATGACGATATTGGAGAAGTAGATATACTTACACCTGGCCATTTCCTCGTTGGAAGACCACTTCTAGGAGCATCTGAGCAGATTGATGACAAAATAGTCGGATCGTTAGACAGGTGGAGATTTATTCAACGCCTCAAGGCCGACTTTTGGAAAAAGTGGAAGGAAGACTATCTGGTGTCTTTACAACAACGGGTAAAATGGAGAAGTTCAGCACCAAATATTTCAAAAGGGCAAGTCGTTTTAATCAAACTTGAAAATACGCATCCAGCACAATGGCCCATGGGCAAGATTATAGATGTAACCAAAGGACAGGATAAAAAGTAGTTACAATATAGACCAGCGGTGGTGAAGTGAAACGATCACTAAACAAAATATGTCCACTTCTGATTGAGGACGACAAAAAGAAGAATAGTCCACAACCAAAGCGAAATACCAGAAGTAAGCCTAACATCACCATTGCATTCTGTCTGCTAACGATGCTGCAAATCGCAACAGCAGCTCCAAATCCAATGCAGAATTCTTCAAGGATACGGACTCAGGAAATTGAAATGGACGCAGCTATCTTCCTAGATAAAATGTGAAAATTAGAAGTGGTGTTATCAAGCTGGCAGTTTGTCTTCGTCTTTGACATGCGAGCATATTTCGATGTTTTGAAAGAAGCAACACCTCTACTTGATCAAACCAAAGATATTTGTCAAAAACTGCAATAATTTGAAGAACAGTGTAACGCAGTAACAGATGGTATTGAGCTTCAACTAGCAGCAATAGAAGAAAACAACAAACTGTTTGTGAAAGCAACCCCCCACTGATAAGTCCTGGCTCGATTTTTGACATTTCGCTCGATGTGCCAACTATGTACAATATGAAGACTCTACACTCAAATCAGAAGCAATTGCAAGATAACATTGGAAATCAAACCTCAGTAATAGACGTTACAAAAAAACCTGGTCAAACGGACTACAGAGGAAGTCAATGAAAACTTTAAAAAAATGTCAGAGAAAAAAGACCTTATATCGAAGATGGTCAAAGAGCATTTTTTGGTCTACCGTGAGTCAATTAAATTCTTTATGCTTGGAAAATAATTTCAACGATGGATTGATGAAGCCGAAAAGACCCAATTGAGTGTCATTGGAATACTAATGGATATTAACCACGGTAAAATTAATCCAACACTGATTAGACCAGCCCAAGTGCAAGATGAGATTAACAAAATCGGCCAATTGTTACCTGTGAACTATGTACTCCCAGGAAGAAATTCGGGTAACAGACTACAAGCGGTTTATAAGCTGCTAACTGCAAAAGGATTTTTTAAAGATGATATAATGGTGGTTGAAGCTAAAATTCCACTATATCTTAATCAACAATCATATATCTTTAAAATAATTCCTATGCCGCTGATTAAAGGAAACCATGTAATGAAGCCACAAGTAATGGCAAATTACATAGCATACAATGTTGCGCTTAACTCTTACCACACGATGTCGGAAGCTGAGCTTAATATTTGCCGTCAAGAAAATGAAGAAATATTGGTTTGTGAAGGTAACTGGGCTTGGAGAGATGCTACAGACCATTCATGCGAAATATCACCGATTAAGCCGTTCTATGACGGAATACAAGGAGCAATAGTTTTGGGCAGAGCTTGGCAACGCTAATAGATGGCTGTTCAGGTTGTTTACCAAAACTTCAGTACACGTTCAGTGAGGCGAATTTTATAATCAAATATTGCAGCTATCAAACCAAGGTTTTCTCCATCTAGACGAAGGTTGTTCAGCGAGACTAACGGGAATAACTCTGCAGGCACCACATATAGCTTACTCTAAAAGTGGTGCAAAATATCCTGTTCATTTTATAAAAGATGTAGAATTAATGACAGGAGAAAGCATAGCACCACTTGGAGCGATAGTGGTAAATAATACCAGAGATCTACAGAAACTTGAGCAAACAATTGGAAAACTGAAGGAAGAAAAGGTGCATATAAAAGATCTACATTGGTACATCATGCCGGGACACTCATCTCTGATACTGATTATTCTACTAATAGTTATCGCAATTATATATGCAAGAATGAGGTGTTTACAGCAAAGGAAACTAATAGCAATCTTCTTTCCTGTCCCCGGGGAAAATGTTTAAACCTAAACATAGTCAAACAGTGCGTTATCGCATGTCAGTATTCGATGCATACTAACAGAAGAGCAGCTCATCAGAAAGGCTGATAAGAAGTGTCCCACGGTCTCATATCATCTCATATTTACGCACTGAACGCAAAGAATCGACAGCTTATCACGTACGTGAAATGTTCGTTCACACAGTCTGACAGGACGTCTTATCAAAGGCAATGCTGTGCATACATTTTAAATATATCACAACACACATACAGTCCACTAAACCCGAAGCATTATCTAAGCAGCCATAAATCAATGAGCTGCTGATATACTAAACAAACACACATTGCCGCTGATAAGACTATCTGGTGTCTTTACAACAACGGGTAAAATGGAGAAGTTCAGCACCAAATATTTCAAAAGGGATCAGTCGTTTTTAATTGTAGTGCGTGTGCATTTACATTTTGGTCCGTCGAGCCGAGTTTTTTTTTTAAATTTTGTACGCGCGTGCTGTGTTTAAAAAAAAAAACGTTGCTATTGTTCAATCGTGTTAATTTAAAACTTAAAATAATGCTGTCGGAACTCACACATAAGCTGTTACAACAGCAGAAGCTAATTCGTGAAAACATAATACAGAAAATAGCTGATGGAGCGAGCATTCTGGATGTAAAGAGTGAGTTGGCGCAGTTTACGTCAAACAACACCGCTCTTATAAAATGTGGAATCATTGACCATGATTACTTTAACAATAGGGTTTACGACGATAATATGGAAAAGGTTCGTTGTTATGAGCAGTCTTCGCTGAAAGTAGAAGAAACCTCCATGGCATCAGGACTGACGGCTTTTCGCCCCCACCCGAAAATAGGTCGGAAACAAGTGAGCAGGATAATCAATCCATAAACTCTGGAGATATTTTGGTGAATCAATTGGACAATAAGGCAGGCAAACTTCGGCAAGTTATACAGATTGCTCAAAAAGCTCTTCTGAGCGGTGGTACAGATGAATTGTTGGACTGTAAAGATGAATTATTACTATTATGGTCCAAAATCGAAAAGTTTGTAAATAATTTGAAAACAGTATACAGGTCGTACGCTTTCGAGGAAGATGAAATTGATGAATTAGAAACGACGACGTTATTACTTTTAAAAAAAATTGACAGAAAAGTAGATTAAATGTAATCGCCTTGGAAGTTCCAGAGCTTCCACAGTTTGGTGGACGTTCAAAAGATTGGCCCACCTTCTACGAATTGTTTAGAGAAACAATTCATAATAGGAATGATATCAGCGACGCCAGAAAGCTGAATTATTTGAAATCGTGCCTAAAAGGAGAGGCACGTACGATTGTAAGCCATTTGCTAAATGAATCGGCTGCAAATTACGAGGCTGGTTGGAACTTGATTTGCAGGCTCAAAGTTATACAAGGTCATCAAAGAAGATTTCTACATGGATGACTTAATGACTGGAGACGATACCGTTGAAGGCTGCATCGAACCACAACAGAAAATTCGATATGTGACGGAAAAAGCCGATATGCACCTTCGAAAATGGGTTTCGAACGACAAGAAAATAATTGCAAGCGTAGGTGATGACGTCGAAAATGAAAAAATGTGTATCAATGAAGATGAATCCGTTAAAACCTTGGGCTTACAATGGGACCCTAATAGAGACATCTTTACTTTTGATGTCACGGTGCTATCGATCAGTCGTATTACGAAGCGGCGAGTGCTGTCACAGTTAGCCAAAATTTTCGATCCACTGGGTTGGCTAACACCTGTCACTGTCGTAGCAAAATGATTCATGCAAGTCTTGTGGAAAATGCAGCTCACTTGGGACGAAGAAATTGATTCGACCTCAGCAAATATTTGGAAAAGTTATGCCCAAGAGTTGTCTACGTTAACAACTATAAGTATCCCGCGCTGGATTGGTACAAAGAACAACGAAATTGTCGAGTTACATGGATTCAGCGATGCATCAGAAAAGGCGTATGCAGCAGTCGTATATGCTAAAACGAAGTCGGAAATAACTTTACTAACAGCAAAAAGCAAAGTTAATCCGATCAAAAACAAGAAGACTATCCCAAAACTGGAACTCTGTGCAGCTCACTTATTGGCAAAGTTGCTGTCCAAAGTACATGTAGTAATGGGTGAAAAAAATAAATTGTATGCTTGGACTGATTCACAAATTGTTCTTGCCTGTATAAATAATAAACGAAGCAAAGATACGTTCATCAAATGCAGAGTAGACGACATTGCACAACGCTTATCAACGGCAAAATGGACCTACGTGAGGTCAGCAGACAATTCGGCAGATGTGGCGTCTAGAGGTATACCTCCATGCAAATTTCAAGGGTATTCAATTTGGTGGCAAGGACCGCAATGGCTCTCAAATCATTCAAGTCAATGGCCGGAACAACTTCAAAACGAAAACGTAATAATATCCACAGTGTGTGAAACGGACAATAGCCTAATGCCGTTGCTAACAAAGTTTTCTACTTTGAGCAAACTGGAAAACGTGATAGCATATGTATTACGTTTCATTAAAAAATTGCGCCATAAAGCCAGATATCCGATATATTTAACCAGGGATGAACTCAAAACTGCGAAAATATTAATATTCAAGCTGCAACAAAAATAGAGTTTGGCAAAGAAATCAGTTTTCTTCAAAACAACAAGCCATTAGACACGAAGAACAAATTACTGCCACTTAATCCGTTCTTGGATAGACACGGTATTCTACGAGTTGGAGGCCGTCTACAGAACTCTGTACTGCCATACAATATGCCATCATACTTGGAAAATCTCATATTGCATGGCAATTGATCTTGAGCACCCATAAAACTACTCTTCATGGAGGAATAAAACTTATGAAAAGTTTAATAAGAGGCGAATATTGGATTGTCAGCCTACGTAATTGGCTGAAAAAATTTTTAAGAACATGTGTCATATGTGTTAGGTACAAACAAGAGGTATCTAAGCAGCTGATGGGCAACGTACCAACATATCGAGTGACAGGGAGTCATCCATTTAACCATACAGGCGTCGATTATGCCGGCTAATTTCAAATTCGATGCTCTAAAGGTCGAGGACAATAAGCGTATTATTCATCTGCATGGCTACGAAGGCAGTGCACCTGGAAGCTGTTAGCGATATGTCAACTGAAGCATTTTTGGCAGCCTTACGTCGTTTTTTTGCGAGACGAGGCAAAAGCGACCACATGTATTCTGATAGTGGAACCAACTTCGTCGGAGCGGCTAGAATGCTGGACAAGGGATTAAAAGCCGCAATCAAAAATAATTGCGAATTAGTACCAGTTCTCGAGAAGGAAGGCATCAAGTGGCATTTTATTCCCCCGGGAAGTCCTCATTTTGGAGGAGTGTGGGAAGCAGGCGTCAAGTCGGTTAAATATCACCTCAAAAGAGTTATTGGTGACAATAGCTTGACATATGAAGAGTTTGCCAGTCAAATAGAAGCGGTATTAAACTCTCGCCCACTATGCTCAACAAATGACGATATTGGAGAAGTAGATATACTTACACCTGGCCATTTCCTCGTTGGAAGACCACTTCTAGGAGCATCTGAGCAGATTGATGACAAAATAGTCGGATCGTTAGACAGGTGGAGATTTATTCAACGCCTCAAGGCCGACTTTTGGAAAAAATGGAAGGAAGACTATCTGGTGTCTTTACAACAACGGGTAAAATGGAGAAGTTCAGCACCAAATATTTCAAAAGGGCAAGTCGTTTTAATCAAACTTGAAAATACGCATCCAGCACAATGGCCCATGGGCAAGATTATAGATGTAACCAAAGGACAGGATAAAAAGTAGTTACAATATAGACCAGCGGTGGTGAAGTGAAACGATCACTAAACAAAATATGTCCACTTCTGATTGAGGACGACAAAAAGAAGAATAGTCCACAACCAAAGCGAAATACCAGAAGTAAGCCTAACATCACCATCGCAACAGCAGCTCCAAATCCAATGCAGAATTCTTCAAGGATACGGATTCAGGAAATTGAAAAGGACGCAGCTATCTTCCTAGATAAAATGGGAAAATTAGAAGTGGTGTTATCAAGCTGGCAGTTTGTCTTCGTCTTTGACATGCGAGCATATTTCGATGTTTTGAAAGAAGCAACACCTCTACTTGATCAAACCAAAGATATTTGTCAAAAACTGCAATAATTTGAAGAACAGTGTAACGCAGTAACAGATGGTATTGAGCTTCAACTAGCAGCAATAGAAGAAAACAACAAACTGTTTGTGAAAGCAACCCCCCACTGATAAGACCTGGCTCGATTTTTGACATTTCGCTCAATGTGCCAACTATGTACAATATGAAGACTCTACACTCAAATCAGAAGCAATTGCAAGATAACATTGGAAATCAAACCTCAGTAATAGACGTTACAAAAAAACCTGGTCAAACGGACTACAGAGGAAGTCAATGAAAACTTTAAAAAAATGTCAGAGAAAAAAGACCTTATATCGAAGATGGTCAAAGAGCATTTTTTGGTCTACCGTGAGTCAATTAAATTCTTTATGCTTGGAAAATAATTTCAACGATGGATTGATGAAGCCGAAAAGACCCAATTGAGTGTCATTGGAATACTAATGGATATTAACCACGGTAAAATTAATCCAACACTGATTAGACCAGCCCAAGTGCAAGATGAGATTAACAAAATCGGCCAATTGTTACCTGTGAACCATGTACTCCCAGGAAGAAATTCGGGTAACAGACTACAAGCGGTTTATAAGCTGCTAACTGCAAAAGGATTTTTTAAAGATGATATAATGGTGGTTGAAGCTAAAATTCCACTATATCTTAATCAACAATCATATATCTTTAAAATAATTCCTATGCCGCTGATTAAAGGAAACCATGTAATGAAGCCACAAGTAATGGCAAATTACATAGCATACAATGTTGCGCTTAACTCTTACCACACGATGTCGGAAGCAGAGCTTAATATTTGTGAAGGTAACTGGGCTTGGAGAGATGCTACAGACCATTCATGCGAAATATCACCGATTAAGCCGTACAGTAACTTTTCGTGTTCTATGACGGAATACAAGGAGCAATAGTTTTGGGCAGAGCTTGGCAACGCTAATAGATGGCTGTTCAGGTTGTTTACCAAAACTTCAGTACACGTTCAGTGAGGCGAATTTTATAATCAAATATTGCAGCTATCAAACCAAGGTGTTCTCCATCTAGACGAAGGTTGTTCAGCGAGAATAACGGGAATAACTCTGCAGGCACCACATATAGCTTACTCTAAAAGTGGTGCAAAATATCCTGTTCATTTTATAAAAGATGTAGAATTAATGACAGGAGAAAGCATAGCACCACTTGGAGCGATAGTGGTAAATAATACCAGAGATCTACAGAAACTTGAGCAAACAATTGGAAAACTGAAGGAAGAAAAGGTGCATATAAAAGACACTCATCTCTGATACTGATTATTCTACTAATAGTTATCGCAGTTATATATGCAAGAATGAGGTGTTTACAGCAAAGGAAACTAATAGCAATCTTCTTTCCTGTCCCCGGGGAAAATGTTTAAACCTAAACATAGTCAAACAGTGCGTTATCGCATGTCAGTATTCGATGCATACTAACAGAAGAGCAGCTCATCAGAAAGGCTGATAAGAAGTGTCCCACGGTCTCATATCATCTCATATTGTTACGCACTTAACTCAAAGAATCGACAGCTTATCACGTACCGTGAAATGTTCGTTCACACAGTCTGACAGGACGTCTTATCAAAGGCAATGCTGTGCATACATTTTAAATATATCACAACACACATACAGTCCACTAAACCCGAAGCATTATCTAAGCAGCCATAAATCAATGAGCTGCTGATATACTAAACAAACACACATTGCCGCTGATAAGACTATCTGGTGTCTTTACAACAACGGGTAAAATGGAGAAGTTCAGCACCAAATATTTCAAAAGGGATCAGTCGTTTTTAATTGTAGTGCGTGTGCATTTACATTTTGGTCCGTCGAGCCGAGTTTTTTTTTTAAATTTTGTACGCGCGTGCTGTGTTTAAAAAAAAAAACGTTGCTATTGTTCAATCGTGTTAATTTAAAACTTAAAATAATGCTGTCGGAACTCACACATAAGCTGTTACAACAGCAGAAGCTAATTCGTGAAAACATAATACAGAAAATAGCTGATGGAGCGAGCATTCTGGATGTAAAGAGTGAGTTGGCGCAGTTTACGTCAAACAACACCGCTCTTATAAAATGTGGAATCATTGACCATGATTACTTTAACAATAGGGTTTACGACGATAATATGGAAAAGGTTCGTTGTTATGAGCAGTCTTCGCTGAAAGTAGAAGAAACCTCCATGGCATCAGGACTGACGGCTTTTCGCCCCCACCCGAAAATAGGTCGGAAACAAGTGAGCAGGATAATCAATCCATAAACTCTGGAGATATTTTGGTGAATCAATTGGACAATAAGGCAGGCAAACTTCGGCAAGTTATACAGATTGCTCAAAAAGCTCTTCTGAGCGGTGGTACAGATGAATTGTTGGACTGTAAAGATGAATTATTACTATTATGGTCCAAAATCGAAAAGTCTGTAAATAATTTGAAAACAGTATACAGGTCGTACGCTTTCGAGGAAGATGAAATTGATGAATTAGAAACGACGACGTTATTACTTTTAAAAAAAATTGACAGAAAAGTAGATTAAATGTAATCGCCTTGGAAGTTCCAGAGCTTCCACAGTTTGGTGGACGTTCAAAAGATTGGCCCACCTTCTACGAATTGTTTAGAGAAACAATTCATAATAGGAATGATATCAGCGACGCCAGAAAGCTGAATTATTTGAAATCGTGCCTAAAAGGAGAGGCACGTACGATTGTAAGCCATTTGCTGAATGAATCGGCTGCAAATTACGAGGCTGGTTGGAACTTGATTTGCAGGCACAAAGTTATACAAGGTCATCAAAGAAGATTTCTACATGGATGACTTAATGACTGGAGACGATACCGTTGAAGGCTGCATCGAACTACAACAGAAAATTCGATATGTGACGGAAAAAGCCGATATGCACCTTCGAAAATGGGTTTCGAACGACAAGAAAATAATTGCAAGCGTAGGTGATGACGTCGAAAATGAAAAAATGTGTATCAATGAAGATGAATCCGTTAAAACCTTGGGCTTACAATGGGACCCTAATAGAGACATCTTTACTTTTGATGTCACGGTGCTATCGATCAGTCGTATTACGAAGCGGCGAGTGCTGTCACAGTTAGCCAAAATTTTCGATCGACTGGGTTGGCTAACACCTGTCACTGTCGTAGCAAAATGATTCATGCAAGTCTTGTGGAAAATGCAGCTCACTTGGGACGAAGAAATTGATTCGACCTCAGCAAATATTTGGAAAAGTTATGCCCAAGAGTTGTCTACGTTAACAACTATAAGTATCCCGCGCTGGATTGGTACAAAGAACAACGAAATTATCGAGTTACATGGATTCAGCGATGCATCAGAAAAGGCGTATGCAGCAGTCGTATATGCTAAAACGAAGTCGGAAATAACTTTACTAACAGCAAAAAGCAAAGTTAATCCGATCAAAAACAAGAAGACTATCCCAAAACTGGAACTCTGTGCAGCTCACTTATTGGCAAAGTTGCTGTCCAAAGTACATGTAGTAATGGGTGAAAAAAATAAATTGTATGCTTGGACTGATTCACAAATTGTTCTTGCCTGTATAAATAATAAACGAAGCAAAGATACGTTCATCAAATGCAGAGTAGACGACATTGCACAACGCTTATCAACGGCAAAATGGACCTACGTGAGGTCAGCAGACAATCCGGCAGATGTGGCGTCTAGAGGTATACCTCCATGCAAACTTCAAGGGTATTCAATTTGGTGGCAAGGACCGCAATGGCTCTCAAATCATTCAAGTCAATGGCCGGAACAACTTCAAAACGAAAACGTAATAATATCCACAGTGTGTGAAACGGACAATAGCCTAATGCCGTTGCTAACAAAGTTTTCTACTTTGAGCAAACTGGAAAACGTGATAGCATATGTATTACGTTTCATTAAAAAATTGCGCCATAAAGCCAGATATCCGATATATTTAACCAGGGATGAACTCAAAACTGCGAAAATATTAATATTCAAGCTGCAACAAAAATAGAGTTTGGCAAAGAAATCAGTTTTCTTCAAAACAACAAGCCATTAGACACGAAGAACAAATTACTGCCACTTAATCCGTTCTTGGATAGACATGGTATTCTACGAGTTGGAGGCCGTCTACAGAACTCTGTACTGCCATACAATATGCCATCATACTTGGAAAATCTCATATTGCATGGCAATTGATCTTGAGCACCCATAAAACTACTCTTCATGGAGGAATAAAACTTATGAAAAGTTTAATAAGAGGCGAATATTGGATTGTCAGCCTACGTAATTTGCTGAAAAAATTTTTAAGAACATGTGTCATATGTGTTAGGTACAAACAAGAGGTATCTAAGCAGCTGATGGGCAACGTACCAACATATCGAGTGACAGGGAGTCATCCATTTAACCATACAGGCGTCGATTATGCCGGCTAATTTCAAATTCGATGCTCTAAAGGTCGAGGACAATAAGCGTATTATTCATCTGCATGGCTACGAAGGCAGTGCACCTGGAAGCTGTTAGCGATATGTCAACTGAAGCATTTTTGGCAGCCTTACGTCGTTTTTTTGCGAGAGTGGAACCAACTTCGTCGGAGCGGCTAGAATGCTGGACAAGGGATTAAAAGCCGCAATCAAAAATAATTGCGAATTAGTACCAGTTCTCGAGAAGGAAGGCATCAAGTGGCATTTTATTCCCCCGGGAAGTCCTCATTTTGGAGGAGTGTGGGAAGCAGGCGTCAAGTCGGTTAAATATCACCTCAAAAGAGTTATTGGTGACAATAGCTTGACATATGAAGAGTTTGCCACACTTCTAAGTCAAATAGAAGCGGTATTAAACTCTCGCCCACTATGCTCAACAAATGACGATATTGGAGAAGTAGATATACTTACACCTGGCCATTTCCTCGTTGGAAGACCACTTCTAGGAGCATCTGAGCAGATTGATGGCAAAATAGTCGGATCGTTAGACAGGTGGAGATTTATTCAACGCCTCAAGGCCGACTTTTGGAAAAAATGGAAGGAAGACTATCTGGTGTCTTTACAACAACGGGTAAAATGGAGAAGTTCAGCACCAAATATTTCAAAAGGGCAAGTCGTTTTAATCAAACTTGAAAATACGCATCCAGCACAATGGCCCATGGGCAAGATTATAGATGTAACCAAAGGACAGGATAAAAAGTAGTTACAATATAGACCAGCGGTGGTGAAGTGAAACGATCACTAAACAAAATATGTCCACTTCTGATTGAGGACGACAAAAAGAAGAATAGTCCACAACCAAAGCGAAATACCAGAAGTAAGCCTAACATCACCATCTCATTCTGTCTGCTAACGATGCTGCAAATCGCAACAGCAGCTCCAAATCCAATGCAGAATTCTTCAAGGATACGGATTCAGGAAATTGAAAAGGACGCAGCTATCTTCCTAGATAAAATGGGAAAATTAGAAGTGGTGTTATCAAGCTGGCAGTTTGTCTTCGTCTTTGACATGCGAGCATATTTCGATGTTTTGAAAGAAGCAACACCTCTACTTGATCAAACCAAAGATATTTGTCAAAAACTGCAATAATTTGAAGAACAGTGTAACGCAGTAACAGATGGTATTGAGCTTCAACTAGCAGCAATAGAAGAAAACAACAAACTGTTTGTGAAAGCAACCCCCCACTGATAAGTCCTGGCTCGATTTTTGACATTTCGCTCAATGTGCCAACTATGTACAATATGAAGACTCTACACTCAAATCAGAAGCAATTGCAAGATAACATTGGAAATCAAACCTCAGTAATAGACGTTACAAAAAAACCTGGTCAAACGGACTACAGAGGAAGTCAATGAAAACTTTAAAAAAATGTCAGAGAAAAAAGACCTTATATCGAAGATGGTCAAAGACCATTTTTTAGTCTACCGTGAGTCAATTAAATTCTTTATGCTTGGAAAATAATTTCAACGATGGATTGATGAAGCCGAAAGACCCAATTGAGTGTCATTGGAATACTAATGGATATTAACCACGGTAAAATTAATCCAACACTGATTAGACCAGCCCAAGTGCAAGATGAGATTAACAAAATCGGCCAATTGTTACCTGTGAACCATGTACTCCCAGGAAGAAATTCGGGTAACAGACTACAAGCGGTTTATAAGCTGCTAACTGCAAAAGGATTTTTTAAAGATGATATAATGGTGGTTGAAGCTAAAATTCCACTATATCTTAATCAACAATCATATATCTTTAAAATAATTCCTATGCCGCTGATTAAAGGAAACCATGTAATGAAGCCACAAGTAATGGCAAATTACATAGCATACAATGTTGCGCTTAACTCTTACCACACGATGTCGGAAGCTGAGCTTAATATTTGCCGTCAAGAAAATGAAGAAATATTGGTTTGTGAAGGTAACTGGGCTTGGAGAGATGCTACAGACCATTCATGCGAAATATCACCGATTAAGCCGTACAGTAACTTTTCGTGTTCTATGACGGAATACAAGGAGCAATAGTTTTGGGCAGAGCTTGGCAACGCTAATAGATGGCTGTTCATGTTGTTTACCAAAACTTCAGTACACGTTCAGTGAGGCGAATTTTATAATCAAATATTGCAGCTATCAAACCAAGGTTTTCTCCATCTAGACGAAGGTTGTTCAGCGAGACTAACGGGAATAACTCTGCAGGCACCACATATAGCTTACTCTAAAAGTGGTGCAAAATATCCTGTTCATTTTATAAAAGATGTAGAATTAATGACAGGAGAAAGCATAGCACCACTTGGAGCGATAGTGGTAAATAATACCAGAGATCTACAGAAACTTGAGCAAACAATTGGAAAACTGAAGGAAGAAAAGGTGCATATAAAAGATCTACATTGGTACATCATGCCGGGACACTCATCTCTGATACTGATTATTCTACTAATAGTTATCGCAATTATATATGCAAGAATGAGGTGTTTACAGCAAAGGAAACTAATAGCAATCTTCTTTCCTGTCCCCGGGGAAAATGTTTAAACCTAAACATAGTCAAACAGTGCGTTATCGCATGTCAGTATTCGATGCATACTAACAGAAGAGCAGCTCATCAGAAAGGCTGATAAGAAGTTTCCCACGGTCTCATATCATATCATATTGTTACGCACTTAACTCAAAGAATCGACAGCTTATCACGTACCGTGAAATGTTCGTTCACACAGTCTGACAGGACGTCTTATCAAAGGCAATGCTGTGCATACATTTTAAATATATCACAACACACATACAGTCCACTAAACCCGAAGCATTATCTAAGCAGCCATAAATCAATGAGCTGCTGATATACTAAACAAACACACATTGCCGCTGATAAAGACCAACGCATATTAAGATAGTGTAAGAAATAGTATATAAGTCGAAATTATAATTAAATAAAATGAGTACGTTTTAGTATCCCAAAAGGATCGATCGGTTTTATTTTGTATCGTATATTTTACATTATGGGTCCACGTTGTTTGCTAAAAAACCATAAACTTTTTCGACTCCAAATAAGCAATTTCTTTATTCTATTATTCTCAGCTTTTGGATTTTGTGGAGTTTATTATGCATAATTCGCTAAAAATTTCAAATGAAATTGAAAATTTAAAAGTAACTTCCATTTTGTGTAGCGTGCGCTATATTATATGCCATTCGAAAGTACTCTTAAATCCCTCTATGCACTATTCAAAAGTTTACGGTATATCTTTTAAAACCTCAAAAAATGTTTATATAGTAATCTACAAAAGCGTACGAATGTTACGTGCGACACGCGAGATTTGCTCATATGTTATAACATAACTACATATTGCACTCAATAAAAAAAGTAATGTAGCTCACCTTTATGAGCACACTATTGAAGTAAAACTGCTGAACAAAATGGAATGAAATTTCAAAATAGTCACCAGAGATGTGTTCAATAACCTTTTTCATTTATTTCATTATTTTGTGATACAAATGTTATAAGTGGCTTATGATAGCTAAAATTAGATAAAGATATTCGTGGGTCTGCCGTGCTTTAATAGCGTGTAAATATAGCGGCTATATTTGCTCAAACAAAACTAATGATTTTTTGGTAAAATCTACAATGAAATCTTCTATGAGAATTATAGAGATTGTTTCTAAGCCAAATTTAAGAATTTAAGAGTGTAAAATATTCTTTTGGACTTTCAGCTACAGCTGACAAGTACCTACATTTGCTTCTAATTCGTAAATATTATTTTTCAGAAGCACAAAAGAAACGAAAAAACGGTAAAGGAAATTATCTACTTACAACATAGCATCTCTCTGACCTCTCTCAAGCACTCTTTCTCTATGGTTCGGACTTAAAAGCTATTCCCCTCTTAAATTCACTTTGCACACTATTGAACATAGCTCGTAAGAACTGGTCCCTCTTATGCTCAGAAAAAAACTAGTTGCCTACAGACACAAATCGAAGCTCTCGAAAAACAGTGCAACGAGCGGTTTGGCTCATGGTATAATTATAGAAGGGAGCGCAACTCTCACAATATATGTAGCTGAGAGCAAATTCTGAGAGCAGTAGAGAACAAAAAAGAGTGTAGCTGAGTGTAGCTATCCTCTCTGAAGTATAGCTATCCACTCTCAACTGTAGATATTTTGAGAGCGCATGGCTGAAGTGGCATCACCATAGTGCAATAATACATAGTGACGCCACTTTAGCCAGGCGCTCTCAAAAGAGCTACAGTTGATAGAGGATAGCTACACTCAGTATGCATTATCGTATGAAGTTATTGTTTTTTACATGTTTTGCCTGTGATGAACTATCTAAGGCAAAAACATAAGGCAAACGCAATAACAACAAAAAAGACACTTTGTTTGTTTTGCTGTCAGTAGGTGAGCTACGAACGAGTCTGTTCGTTTTGAACGGTCAGCAAGAGACCGAGTCATGTGTTACGCTCAACCCAAAACACGAGAGCGAGGACACTAACTAATCGAAAAATAGGGCTGCTGTTGAGACCGTGAGCGCCCCGTTTCATTTTATTCGGTCTTTTGAGTGAGCAGCCCACGCATACAAATTTGGTTGATCATATTTTGCGAGCTCTGCTATAGAAGTTGAATATGTACTATACACACACACTCGCCCTACACACTCCCTTTTCTTCTATTTCACTCAACTTTTCTCCTCTCACGATTACAAACCGTTGACAAAGGTCGACAAGTGACCAAATATTCACAATAAAACAAATCCTGGAAAAGACCCTTGAGTTTAAGTAAGACAGTACCTATTTGTCGATTATAAAGCCGCTTTCGACACGATTCAAATGAAGTTTTTTTTACGCTCTTTCTACACTAAGTATCCCGGCAAAGATCGTTCGTCTTTGCACGATGATGCTATCAAGCACATAAAACGTTGGCAAGTAGGAAAGAACATCTTTTGATACCACGAGAGGTTTCAGGCAGGGTGCTGCGCTGTAGTGCGATTTCTTCAATCCTCTGATGGAATATATCTTACGCCAGTGCCCATTTCAGGCTTCTTCATCCAAAAGGAAGTGATGCTGCTCAGGTAGGAACAGCGAGTCGACAAGTCGTTCTCGGAAATTTAAAAACAGTTTCGGCTCATGGGTCTAGCGATGAATTAGGACAAGACGAAGTACTTGGTGTCTTCTCGCAATGTTGTAGAAAACTTCGTCAATCTTGGATCCAAAATGACCAGCAACAACGGCAACTTGGAGATCGGGCGAAGAATCACGCTCGCAAATATATGCTATTTTGGGCTGAGCAAGAAAATTAGAAGTAAAGCCCAATAGGACACTGATTCTCCCGGACATACTGTATACTGTACGCAGATGCATGAACCATGATTGAGTCAGATGAAACAGCGTTTGAAGTTTTCGTGAAAAATATTTTTCGCAGGATTTTTAGTCGCATTAGAGTCGGCTACGAGTTTAGTTCCCGTATTGACAACGAGCTATATGACCTATTGGATGAGATTGACTCAGTCAAGTGCAAAAATTTATAGCAGCTGCTCTGGGCTGGTCACCTAATTCGAATGGACGAAGAAGCTTCAGCACTTATAGTGTACATGAATACGTAGTAGAGGACGAACGTCATTTGACGCGATGGGATGACCAGGTGTGGATAGATGTCTGCGTTCTGCGTACACAACAGATGGTGCATTTTCTTAAATGCGGCCATGACCGAAAGACGGTTGACGACCATTTGAATAAGTAATTGTTTTTTTCATAACCTGGTCATAAGGGTATGCTAACCTTGTGCAAATGTATGCAAAATGAATCGTTGCATATCCTATTAAGTATATATATTTCTGATCAGCACCTAAAGTCGAGTCGATATGGCTATTTCTATCTGTACTTCGTCTGTATGTGTTACAGACATTTCTCTCCAGGTTATCCAATGTACATATGGTGGATTTCACGTAAACATTCCACCCAAAATATAAAAAAAAAAGATACAAACAATTTTCGTGACTTTATTTCCATTTGGTTATATTTTTTATTTTACCCAAATGTTTTGAAAATCAAAACTATATTAAAATTTTTCTCGTCTTCGATTTTTTTTCTTTTTTATTTTTAATCGGAAGCTGAGAATTATTCCTATATAATTCTTGATTTTCAAAATGTCGTTTTTTGTTGTTGTGTCTGTGTACGTTCCCTTAAATAATATATTGTCACCGTATCTCAAATGGATGCAAAGATATGACGAATTTTGTTTGTCGTTGATCTAGTGACGGGCATCGCCCTTTTCGATTTCGACCAAACTCATGATGTGATTTTCTCCTGATCCCATTAGAATGTACACAAATATATTAAAAATATATTACGAACTTTGTTTACCGTTAATATGAGTGGTGGGACATCGCCCCTCCGATTTTAAAGAAGTTTCGCCTAAGTCACTCTTAATAACATCAGATATCAGGTAGTGAGAGTCTCGGCTAAAGTGCCGTTTCGGAGAATAGCCGGAACAATCATTCGGACAGACAGATCGACATTAATGTTAAAACTTGTATTTTTGGTAGAGTATCATCTATATATTCATATGCGCCTTGTACTAAAAAAATGTATTTTTATAACAAAAAAAAGTTAAAAATCTATTTCTAATTCATTCATTTTTAATTAATGTGTTTTTTTTTAAAATATTTTATTGTTAATTGATACTTCTCTCGAAAATAGAATTATAGTTGTGTATTACATTGAGCCTCCGGTCGGAGACTTATGCATTGTGCTTTGCGTAAGTTCATCATGCTTTGTTGCATTGATGCTATCATTCGATACCATTGAGTGGTGTATTAGCATATTGGGGTATGCTCTGTTGTTGTGGATTTTGGACAGAGGGGCCCTTGTGAGGTTCTTTTACAGAAATTCTGCGGTGCAGCAAATATTTTAGGATGTAGATTAGGTTTAACTCGTTTCTTCTAAGTGGCCTATTTTCACTTTCTAGCTCTACTTTGAACATGGACTGCCGAATTTTTTTTTTGTTTATTATATTTATGACTACTTTTGAATTAAAGCCATTCTCTTTTAGTGCGCTAAAGACTTCGCTTAGAGAAACACTTAGAGCAATGCCTTTGAGAACGACTTGAAGCTCTTTAGAGGTTTCGAGTTGATACGTGTAAAAGTGTAGTTTCATGTCTGCGAATTGCTTTGAGACTAAATGATAATTTTGGTTTATAAAAGAGCGTTAAAGTATGCACGGCCTACTTAAGTTTACATAAGGTCGCATTCTTATTTGTTTTCATTTGATATGCATTGTCATGGGCCAGTACTGCAAATTTATGTACATGGTTTTTATGTTGCATGCGTCAAACTCACTGCATTCCTAGATGACATTTGATTATTAGGAGATATAGGTAAATCAAAAATGGATGGATACAAGAACGGCCAATAGTAATAAATTGTGGAAACTTGTGGAACGAAATGAGAATATTACCATAATACTAATATGCTATAACCTATTTCAAGCAGGGAGTGTGTTTATATCTAGGGGTGCAAGAAAAAAAATTATGAGAACATAAAAATTTTAAATTCAAAACATTTCAATAAAATATCATACTTAAGCGTTTTCGGGATCACCATATTGTATCCTCCATTTTAATTTTTTTAAATCTGACTTCAAATTCGTAATAAGCAAACACGAAAGCCCCTGATACCATTGAAATATAATGAAATTTTAAGTTTTATGTCCGCCATATTAGATCCGCCATTTAGAAACATTTAAAATCTGACATCAGATTCATAATAAGCAATCCTGAAAACCCCTAAGAATGAAGTTTTATTGAAATGTACCGAATTTTTATTTTTTATGTCCCGTTTATATTTTTTCTTGCATAAAGACACCCCCTGCTCTGAAGGTGCATGCGAACAGTTTAGCATAAGGCTCATTTCAAAGGGTATGGTTCAGCCTTTTATTCAGTAAAGCCTTTAATCCTTGTAGCATGTCAAAACTTAGCTGCACCATATTGAAAATGGCAAAAAATAAATTAAATTGTTAGGAGTTAAAAAAATTCACATCACGTGACGTGATGGGAAGTTTTTAAGTTTTGGGCTTGGTAAACTCGTTGCAATACCCAACATATAAATTTTTTTTTGCCAAAATTTCGTTGTTACAAAAATCAAATTTTACAGGAGAGCGTTTTTTCTGGTTTCGTCGAATTTGGCTTGTGACATTGCTTTGCAATTTCATATGTACAAGCTAATATTAAATAACGTATTTTCGCCATTTTTGTAATTATGTATTGCCATTTTATGGCACACACGATAAATTTGCGTGCATGGTTTTGAGAATGTGGTTATTAACTTTGGCAGTTACGATATCCAGTTAAACAGATAAAATTCGAATAAAAGGTTGATTTTAACTTAAAAAAGAGAAATATTTATACGATTTTATCGTATATATAGCAATTTATTTTTATCTATACAGATAAATAAAATTGAAGTGTCTGTTTGCAATAATTACGTTTTTTACTTAATGCATATGGATGTTAACACGATACATACACCAAAAAATTTTACCATTTTGTGTCTGTTCCGTCAAATCTCTGAAACGGCTTGACCGATTTTGACAGGTTTTTTACTGGCAGATCGCTGATAAGGAGTAACAAAGGCTACACTTTTTTAAAATCGGAGGGGGTGGTGCACCAACCCACATATAAGCGATAGTCAAAAATCTATGCATCTATGACAATTCTATGCATCTATGTAAGGTACGAGGATGATATTTGATATACGTATTAATGGGATTGGTATAAAACAATTCATGTGTTTGGTCAAGGTCGGAGGGGGCGGTGCACACCATATTAGCGATAAACAAAAATCGATATATCTTTGCATCTATATGAGGAGCGAGGATAATATTTGGTATACGTGTCGATACGATCGGTAGAAAATCACTTCATGAGTTTGGTTAAGGTCGCCATAAAAGCGATAAACATAAATAAATATCTTTGCATCTATATGAGGTACGGAGATGATATTTGGTTTACGCGTAGATGGGATCGGCAGAAAATCACATCATAAGTTTTAAGTGGATGATAATAAGATATACTCCACTAAAATTAAATAATAAAGAAATTCCTATTAAAACTCATGCAAAATACCTCGGAATGTATATTGACAACAAAATTACTTGGAAATACCATGAAGAGCTCTTTAGGCGTGAGATACATTTATAACGCAAATAATTAACGCGTATATCTTGAGTGTTCATTAACAACTGAGACTCTCTAGCGAGCGGCTCCCTTTTTATTCATAAAAACTTATTCTATTTTTAAACTATTATAATGTTATCGCTGAGGTTATAGGCCTCAGCGTAATCTAAAACTATTTATAATGTAAAAAGACGCGTAGCAGAAACTATTAAACCAACGCGGACAAAAGGCTATTAAAATCGTTATAGATCATAAATTAAGTCCCTGCACTTGTCAATGTAGCACTTGACAACGCTTAGATGGAGCTATTTAAAAGACGACGATTATAAATACACACGCTGCACTTATCAAGTGCAGCTCTAATGCGTATGATATCTGCACTGTGTGTGCGTTGTTCTTATCGGAGAGAGTTTTGCCTCAGTTTTCATAAAATCACATGTTTACGCTTCATGCCTGAACATACCATGTACAACAGAAAAGGGATCACATAAAACTGAAATTCAGGCAACTATATTGATTTTTAAAAAGGAATTCGTTACTGACGACAGAAAACAAGCTTCTAATATACAAATCGATAATAGAACCAATATGGACATATGGCATTCAACTATGGGGTACTACAAAAAAATCAAACATAAATATAATACAAAGACAACAATCGAAAATTCTTCGTTGCATTGTAAACGCAGAGTGGTACGTTTCAAACCAGGACATACAAAAAGATCTAAACATTTTACCGGTAATGGACGAAATAAAAAAAAATGCAGAAACTATCAAACAAAAATTGCAATTCACGACAACCGTGAAATAAATAATATGCCAATCCAAGAGTTAGTTTCGACAAGGCGATTAAAACGGCTGAGACCAGTAGACTTAATATAGAAGAGGTTACTATAAAATAATACTAAATGTTTATAATTAAGATAAAAGATAAAATGTTAGTGTTCATTTTTTCAAAGTCTCCCAACAAGCAACAAAAAAGTACTTAGTATCAAAAGATAGATGTACAATAACACAGGGAAATAAAAAAAAAAACAAACAAAAAAAAAATAAGTTTGGTGAAGGTTGGAGGGGGCGGTAGAAATCACTTCATGAGTTTGGTCAAGTCAAGGGGGCTGTGCCCCACCCCTCATATAAGCGATAAACATCAATCGACAAATCTTTGCATCTATATAAGGGTAGACATGTTCATAGGATCAGAAGAAAATCACTTCATAAGTTTAGTAAAGGTTAGACGGGGGCGGTGCCTCAAACCCAATATAAGCGATGAACATAAATTGGTACGGGGATGATATTTGCTATACGTGTTGATGGGATCAGGAGAAGTGAGATCCATTAGAAAATTGGCTTTTTATAGGAAACATATATATTTGCAACATTCATTTCGAGAAAAGTTTTTGCGGTGTGCAGTGAAGCCCGCCGTGTGCAGCTACTTCTAAATAATTTAAAAAAAAAGAATGTGTATGTATATTAGGGTGGTTTTGTTTTGACCCATGCTGTCCAGCAATAGCCCCTAAAGGCCGATCACCTTTGTGTTTTCACACGCATTCGAACGAAGTTTTGACAAAGTCGGCTCCTTTAGCTTAGGAGAAAGATTATCATTAACTCAGTTGCTATTAAGCCTTCACTGCGAAAGTATCACGTCGGTATTTTTGGTAATATCATTATTAATTTTTTATAATTATTATTTTTATCATTACTATTATTACTACCTATTAAATACAGAATACACGATATGAACGATAAACAAGAGATAAAATTTAGTATACATGTTGTTGAATTATTTGAACATTTTAGATACATACTGTTTGCTATTTTTATTTCTATTTGAAACTTTAAGTTAATTGAAAATTTGTATAGTATAATATAATAGTATAATATTTCCCATTATTAGTAACTGTTGTATATTGATTAAAGCACTAACAATACTGTGTGTGAGTGTGTGTGAGCGTGATTGTGATGAGAACCCGCCAAAACTGATACATAGTTACAGTTGACGGCGTCTATTTCGTCCTTTATAATCCGCATTGCGCGGTAAACGGACATAATTGATCATAAACCTCTGAATCGCTCACACCGCTCGTTATTTTTTTTCGCAACGTAATAATCGATATACATAGTGTAACGTTAGTTTTTCTTTAATAATTTAACTGTGCAACTAAGAATTAAACTAAGAATTAACAGATTTGAATAATTCTTTCACTGTTGGAAAGCTACATTTTTCCTGAGTGACATAGGGTATATTTCATTTAAAAAAAAAAATGGCTGTGCCCCCACCCCCCCCCCCCCCCCCCCCATACAACCCATAAACAATATTCAACATATCTTTGCATCCATTTGAGGTAGGGGGACGAAATTTGGTATACATGTTAATAGGATCGGGAAAAGTAATCGTGTTATGTTTGGTCAAAATCGGAGGGGGCTGTGCCCCACCCCCCATACAACCCATAAACAATATTCAACTTATCTATGCAGCGATTTGAGGTTCGGGGACGAAATTTGGTATACATGTTAATGGGATCGGGAAAAGTTATCGTGTTATGTTTGGTCAAAATCAGAGGGGGCTGTGCCCCACCCCCATACAACCCATAAACAATATTCAACATATCTTTGCAGCGATTTGAGGTTCGGGGACGAAATTTGGTATACATGTTAATAGGATCGGGAAAAGTAATCGTGTTATGTTTGGTCAAAATCGGAGGGGGCTGTGCCCCACCCCCCATACAACTCAATTATAAAGAGGAAAGGTTTGATTTTTTGTTTGTTTGAATTGAATAGGCTCCGAAACTACTGAACAGATTTGAATAATTCTTATACTTACTAAAAATCCAATAATGTAATCCAAGGTGTAAAAAAATTACACGAAAAAATCTTTACTCCGCGTGCGCTGCGAAAACTTTTGATTATGGAACAAAACAATGTACTACCACTTTGCAGAACATATAATTGTCTACAAAAATATCGCATCACCATATGTCTTACTATTGTAGTTATCTCACAATAGGTGTTTTCTTTTATTTTTTTTAAATAATGAAAATGCCGTCGCTTCAAAAACTCTTTATTTTGTACCTCGGTATTAATCCAAAACAAAACAAATACTTCAAGACGAATTAAATACCATTCTAGAATTTTTGAATTATTCAATTCGGACGTTTCATTCAAAAGATATCGCGATATTTAAAATGTAAGTATTAGTGTTGCAGCCAATTAAGAATTAAGTATTGCGCGCGAGTTACTACCCACTACCCCTCTAAAGCAGCACCAACGAAGTCACTAACACAACAACAATTGAGCAACGCAAGAACGCCAGAACAACCTGAAACAGCAGCCTATCGTAGGAAGGCGTCATCAATAGCAGAAAACGACGCAACCACATATAACGAAAGTGCGAATAGCAGCGTATAGTGGGCAGGCGACAGGAATCACAGGGGTCGTCTCACTGTACGCTAGCCAACAACAACAGCAACAGCTGACGACAACATGTTGAGAAAAAAAGTGCAGACGCGTCACCGGCGACGACTATAAAAGTCAAACGCAGTGGACAGGAGGATTCATTCGCGTCAAGAAAATATCCATTGCTCAGCGAACTAAATTTGTTTTAATACTTCTTAGAAATTATTTGTTTGGTTACTTTTGTCAATTTCAGTATCTTATAAGAATTTGTAGTATATAATTAGCTTTAGGGTATTGTTTTTTATTTTGTAGTATAGGCGATATATGTATATTTCTAATAATTTCTAGATATAATAAGTTTTGTTTAAGTTTAGTTATTAGACACATAAATTAGACTTAGATTTATTTTAGGGTAATTCTTTTACCGTGTCTCATTGTAAAATAATTACTATTTAATAATTTAATCTGTACTATTATATAAAGAGGAAAGGTTTGTATGTTTGTAATGAGTAAACTCAAAAACTATATTGGAAAGCTACTTTCACCCCGAGTAACATAGGCTAGGTTTAGTGAAGGGGGAAGAGGGCTATGCCCCACCCCCCATACAAGCGATAAACAAAAATCAAAAAATCTTTGCATCCATTTGAGGTACGGGGACGAAATTTATTACACATGTTAATAGGATCGGGAAAAGTAATCTTGTTAAGTTTGGTCAAAATCGGAGGGGGCTATGCCCCACCCCCCATACAAGTGATAAA
>JAWNNP010000809.1:0-52463 GCA_035044805.1 Leucophenga maculata
AAGGCCGCAACATCATGGGGATCTTCGGAAGCGACTTAACCGACAACGGGCTCCAGTTGAAGCTCAATCCAATTCAGGACTGAAGCCACAGTCTCGTTCAAGAATGCGCGGGAGTCAAGGTGTGCGTCGCCGAGCAAGCGCTGATGACAACGCTCATAGATGCGTCGAGGTCGCGTTCCGAAACCTATCAAAGCTGGCGGATGCTCTCCAAGTTGCCACTCGGCTAGGCGGGCGGCATGTTCGCGCCAGGTCGAACCGCAACTAAGCTTATGTTTTAGGCCAGTTAAAATTCTATTCTATTTTTATTATCTCAATTGTGAATTCATAATTTTAAATTGTTAACTATAACAAATTGTAATTAGTATTACTCGGCCACTCTTAAATTGTACATGCCGGTTAACCGAGGTCTGAATCGGTTAACTGGAAAGGAAGGCGTTTTGGAAGTTTGGCGCTACTTTGGACTTGGCGCAACCAGCAGTCCTTTTGGATCACGCAAGCTTTCAACTCGTCTTCACTTATTCGCATATATTGAATTCTGTTCAATAAATTATAACGTTTGTCAAATAAATAGTTGTTCTTTTTTTTCATTCGCAACCGGTAGTGTTAGCGTTACTTTGCCGCGTTTAATCCGCGATCAAATAATCCAACAGCAAAATCGTGTTAACAACGATCTCAACGGGACAAGCGAAGCGACAACCAGCAAAAACCACCCCCACCAAGGCAACGACGACTGCAGCAGCATCGACGGCATCAATTGCGAAGAAAACCCATGTAAGTCAACGGCGGCCTTGCTTTTCTCCTACTAATCAAACTCTAGTTGAACGTTCTCTACCCGTTCAACTAAATCTAATCATAAAAGCAGTGCTACCTATAGCAAAGCTTTTTACAATAACAATGAGGAATCAGTAGGTGGGCACCAGAGAACGGCAAGGGTACACCCTAACAATAAGTGTACCCGAATCATTTGTGCGTTTACGACACTTAGAGTGTGATCGGCACTCTAAAATAAGGCTTGTTGCCTTGTACTGATAATTTCGAACATGCTCATACGCACAATCGCAAACCGATTTCGTGCTCTATTTCTGCATGTATACATGAGTTGAGCCGATCAAAATGCTAAAGCAAAAGAAATGAAAAGGCCGTGTTTTTGCTGCTTCATTGCGTGTTATATATTCATGATGTACTTATTCTTTTATATGTATTTGAGATCGTTCATACAGTTAAAGGAACAGGTAATTCAGTCGTTAATAGTTTTCCTTTTGGATTAATTTTAATCTTAGACTAGTATGTTCGTAAAAATAAAAGTAAATGCCGTCTTCAGTGACTAATATTAAAATAACAAATGCTTATAATTATTACAAGTGAATGCGTCTTCAATGATTAGGTCTTACAATATGCTTAAAAATATGATAATTAAATTTTGTCTTCAATGACCAGTAATTAAAAAAAAAAGAATGAACGAAATTGAGCATGTGAATTATAAAAAAAGTAAATATAACTTATTCTGATTTGTTAATATGCTTGTAATAAGAGTGTAAAAATAGTAAACTGTCAACAGATGTTGGTCCCAATCTATTCCGCTTTTCAGTAATGACATTGCCTGCTAATGAAAATACTCTTTCAGCCGGTGCACTACTTGCAGGTATTGAAAGAAACTTCAATGCCACCTTTGACAGAAGAGGGTAACGATTTTCATTTACTCTCCACCACTGCAATACATCGAAATCACGACTTAAAATAACCCTTTCTCTATAATATTGTTCTATTTCTTCTATTGGACATTCTCTAGAGTTGTTATTAGATGGTGCAGCAACTAATGTTGGGAAAAAAATTCTGGTTTTGATACAGATCTTAAGCTTGGTGACGGCTCTGATAAAGTGGAGCTTTCTGTGCTGGATGTATATGGACTAGAAACATGTTGTGTTGTATCACTTTCTTTTGAAATAGAAAATTTTAACATTTCTGAAACACACTGCTCTATAATGTCGGCCAGGTCTGTATCCTGCATATGTGCAGCCGGGGGATACAGAAAAAACGCCACCTTGTGCCTTATGGTCAAATTTGTTGTCCATATGCCAACAACTTTTGTTTTTATTGTTTCTTTTAATGTTGCAATTGATGAGATGTCTGATATATTGGGCTCGCATAGCACACAATTTTTTGTAATTGAAGGCAGCACAAAACAAATTGAAGGCGAGCTGCAAGTTTGAAGTTCTTTAAAAATTCTTTCGAAGGATTCATTCCAGCAACCCAACTAACATTTTTAATGTTGACCTATTGACATCCATCAATCTTTCGGCCCCTTTCTCGCTTAATATAGTGTTGACAGCCACCCAATTATCGTCGATAGATTTCAGCATTGCGTAGTTTGAGTTCCACCTTGTTGGGCATGAACTCTTTAAAGAAGTGTTTAACTTATGCTGCAAATTGGCTTTCTTGAAGTACCTTACAATTTTTTTGCATGTCGTCACTGTTTCGTCTAGATCCGTTGTTTCTGTAAATGATTGTTCTAAACAATTGTTTAAAAGATGACTGCTGCAGTTAAGCCTGATGTTGTTTTCTAATGCTTTTATAATGTTTCTGCCCCTATCTGTTACAAATATGATCTCGTCAATGTTTTCAATATTAAATTTTGAGAAGACACTTTTAATTTTAGTTAAAATGTTTTCTCCGGTGCTTTTCTCTGATTCCATTGACTTAAGACCCAAAATTAAATCACAAAGAACATTGTTTTTTTGATAATGAATTGTGATACCCAAGAAGTTTCGTTGTAGATATTGGTCAGACCACATATCGACGGTGGCAGCTAATCCTGCAGTATCTGCTGCTATTTTAATTTCCGATGATATCAACCCTATTTTTTCTTCAGCGTCTTTGTGGACCTTTCGACTTAACGTTGATGGACTAGGCAGCAAGTCATCCACATCTATGTGATCCCCATAGGCGGCACCAATTTTGATAAAAAACTGCACCATGCTTTTAAATCCGGGCCCGGCTACTGATGAAAACGGCTGACAATCTTGGACAATCCATTGACTGCATTTTTCAATAGCTTCTGCTTTGTCTGTTGCCGACACTTTCGCCACTTCTCTTGGTTGCCTTAATGTCATGCAACATTTATGCCGAGACAAATTTGATGTGTGGCCAGCCACAAATTTCAGCACTTTTCGGCAGGTGCTGCAAAATAGCCACCCTTCCACGGCACTTTCGTCTTCTTTAACAATGGAAAGTAAAATGTTCCATATAACACTTCTTCCCTTATGTTTTTGTGCTAAAGTGTACGTTCCACAATCAATTTTACTTTTTATAGAGTCCGGCGTTTCAGTCATTTTGCTTATTCCTTCTAAGGCATCAATTAACAACTGAAATCAAGCAACTAAAAAACAAACCAGCGATCAGTGCTCAATGCCCTGCTCATGCATAAAAGTTGAAGACACTCGAAATCATAACTGTAAAACATGAGCGTTTCGCTCACAGCGCATTATTGCGCATTGCTTTTTGTGATCTATCGTTGCTGTTCGTACATTTGCTTTGAGTGCACTGTGCCGTTCACTTATCTACGCAAAATTTTTGGGTGTCTGGTGAAATAAAATCGACGCTTACTGTTTGAGTGAGTGACGAAATGCAAAAACACGAAACACGGAAAGCGATTTGTGCGTTTGGGTGTGTTATTCTTTTCTTGCTGTTTGTGAGTGCGACAAGCACTCCAAATTTATAAGTGTGATTCGGGTGCCAAAAAGTGACACCCTTGACGTTCTCTGGTGGGCACTATTGCTATTCTAACATGACGCGAAATATTGTCTCTCATTTCACAGTAATGTTCAATGAAGAATAAAAAACAAACTAAGAATTACACTCTTATATTGATGAAAAACTTGAAAATTCACTTAAGATGAATCAGACTCGGTTTTTTTGTACTTTTTATTTCTTTGAAAACGGATACGAGTCGGTTCCGGTGCCAGTTTCTGGGCAGTGCCAGCAGCATAGCATCGATCGACGTATGGATAGAATTTTAATCAGTCAACATTTGGTGGTAGATGTACATGCATCCCAAACACAAGGTGCATATTCGAAGTTTAGTAGTGTAAGGGTCATCGAATTCCTTAGATCACCGCTTCATAAAGCCAAGAACACATCAAACTTTATTTACTATTCACGTAATATAATTATTATTGCTGAATTAAAGGTCCAAGATAACGCCCAAATCATTTATACAAATATCTATTCTAAGGCTATGAATGTTCAAAAAGTAGGTAACTTAAAGTATGTTTCTTAGAAAAGCTAAACTCCAAGCATGTAAAAACCAAATCTGCTTCTAACATATTCTGTTCGGAAACACCCGAATATATTTTTTTCTCATATTTTTATTTCCTATGAGATGCAGGAAAGATTTCACCTGTCTAAGATCAGCAGGATTTTCAGTCCTATTAGAGTGGCGACAAGTTTAAGTCGCATATGAATCGCGAGCTGTACGAGCTATTCGATGAGGTTGACATAGTCCAGCGCATAAAATTCCAGCGACTGCTCTACGCTGGCCACACCATTCGAATGTATGAAAGGCCTCCAGTGGCATGAAGTACATAGGGGCCCAAACTTGATTGGAGGACGCCGAAATAGAGGACGACCGGGCATGCGTTGGAATGACCAGGTATGGAGAGATCTTTCCGTGGTTGGCTTTCAAAACGACTGGCACCAGCGCGCCTTCCTAAATGCGGCCATGACCGGGAGTCGTTTGATGGCCATTTAAATAAGATGACTATATGATCCTTAAAGGTCAACCTTTTGTAACGCCAAAAGCCTAGATAATTGACTTTGTTCGTTTTGGAATCACAACGCCATTGAATCAAGCCCGAACGTAACCCTTATGTCGAAGTGCGAATAAGACATGGACGAACTTGGCTGTGTTCACTAAAATATTCCACTTGTTCAACTTGTCTTTGATTTTGTTCAGTCAGTTTTGAAGCAAAGATGCTTTAGCACTGGAGGCTGTAACTGGAATTGCTGTTTCATCAGCATATGTCTCTATAGTTACTCCATTGCAGGTAGAGTCGGCCATGTCGGTTGTATAAATGGCGTAGAGAATTGGGCCCAGCACGCTTCCTTGAGGCACTTCTGCCAGTATCCTTTTTTCACTCAGAAGTAGCGTTTTCATGTCTCCCTAGAAGCTTCTGCTATGTAAATATGATCGAATAAAGCGGAACTGTATGCAGGTTAATGCCATTTTTATTTTGTATAACAGCCCCTTGTGCCATTTGCGATCAAAGGCTTCTTTTACATCAAGGAAACATAAAGAACAGAACTATTTTTTTCAAATGAATATTGAATGGCTTAAGAAGAAATATTCTATCGAATATTTTTGAGAGTACCGCCTACTAAGGCGATACTAATAAGGCGATAGGATGACAATGCGTTCTTGGTTTTTCTGGGCTTTGGAACTAAAATTACCTCTGCGCACTTCCACTGGCTAGGGAAGTGGCCAACCATGAAACATACGTTGAATATTTCTACTATTAGTTGTAGATGTTTTTCGTGAAGTGCTCTGATTATTGGTATGTCGATTCCGTCGTATCCAGAAGACTTTTGCTTTGACAGAAGTCTAATTTCATTTGGAAACTCTTCTAAATTGGCTGCAGATATTGAAACATTGTCACTGCACGATACTGTGTCTACTCTTTCTTCCTCTGATTTGTGTACACTGCATTAATCGTGAACGGTGTAAATTTTTCCTGAAAGTGTGCAGCGAACTGGTCGTTTTAAGTATTCTGTAGCTCTCCATAAATCGCATTCATGTCCATTAGGCTCAGCCATAATCAGGAAATCTTCAATCGCTTCGTTTTTTAAGTCAACCAGTCTCTTTATTTAATTTTTCTGAAACTCTATTTAATGCGTTCTTGTGTGCAGGGTAGTGAAATTGTTGCCAGATACATCGACCCTTATTTTCTCATAAGAATATATCGAGTTGTTGCGGTATGAAGATGGTTTGTTTGATATTTTTAGAGGAGCTGCGATGTCTGCTCTTCTATGAATTTTCCGGCTTAAGCATTCGACCGTATCGTCACCATCTTTTACGGAATTCATTTCTATATACGGGTCCACTTGACCATCTTACCACCATCGGAATAGAGACAAGTCTGAGTTCTTGCTATAAAGATTTCTTCTGACAGTATCAAAATTGACCGGAACATTGATTTCGATGACAATTGCAGAATGATAGGACTCGTGGAAGTCTTTAATTTTAAACATTCGCCTATAGATTCCATGCCAGATGGCTAGATCTAGTATATCAGGGTGTCCATTTGGGTCAGTTGGACAGTATGTTGGAGTTCCTGATATTAAGACTGAATAAGTATTTGATTAAGTTCAATTCAACAGTTCGACTCCTTTCGGGTTGTCGGTTCTAGCTCCCCACCAGTGATTCTTCACGTTTAGATCACCACCAATGAGAAAGCAGTTTCCCAGTGCATCAAATATAGTTTGAAACAAGGCTTGAGTGACTTGATGTCGTGGTGGAATATATGTGGCCGCTATTTTAAGGCTACCAGTAGCTGCATTTAGTTCGACGGTTCTTACTTTAGCCCAGAGGTATGGTGTGGATCCACAAACAGAAAATTGTATATTGTTTCTTATACTTATACCACTTCCACCGCGGGCTGTGTCTAACGGAAGATTAGTTGAAACAACGGTATATCTGTGTATTTTAAAATGAGAGTGGTCAGTAAACTGAGTCTCCGAAAACAGTACAGTAAGTTAGCTTTCCATACGATATGCATGCTTACCGATAAGGGTCGTAACAGATTCACTTACGAGCAGACATGTTCTGACATTCTGTCAAACCGCTCCATCTGCTTCTCCATCAGTTTTATCAGTTTATCAAATCTGGCAGTACCGTTCTATATGCCCAAAATCTTGGCAGCTGCGGTACTGAACTAAATCGTCAATTTTTTGGGTGGTTTAATCTTAACGGATGCACCGCAGAAATATTTTAGTTCATAAATTTTCTTGTTATTCACGCTGGGCTCGAGGTCCACGATGAGCGTTGTGACGGGGATGGTCTTGGTTTATTAGCTGCTTCGGGGGCTAAGTCCATAGTAACTGGCGCTTCAGACTGTGATAACACTGCGAGCTGATAAGAGGCTAGCAGACTCCAAATTTTGTTTGCTGCCGTTGATAGTTGAACTAGTGACATTCCTTGTTGTTGCTAAGCATGTCTTTTTAATAACATTGGTTCCCCTTTTTAACGTAAGTTTGCTGTTATTTGATTTGACTGCTTGTCATTCGTCTTCGTCCACCACACCGTCGTTGCTTTCTATGATACGGAACCAATACAAAATTGTCTTTGTTTATTCTCTTATAGGACAATATCAGCATGGCTTCAGACCAAAAAGGTCGACCTCTGAAAAGAACTGTGAGTTTAACAAAACCACACACCAGCTATTTGTCGATTAAAAAACTGCTTTCGACATGCCGATAGATCGAAATTTTTTGACGCCCTGTCTGCACTACGTGTCCCAGAAAAGATCATTCGTCTTTGCCTGATGATGCTATCACACACCCAAGGCACTGTAAGGGTAGGGAAAAACCTTTCCGACTCCTTTGATTTTCAGGCAGGACGAAACGTTGTCGTGCGATTTTCTCAATCTGTGGATGTAATACATCCTACGCCATATCCCTTAAATACAGAATATGTCTGGATTGATCTTCCAAAAGAAAGTGATGCTGCTCGCGTACGCGGAAGACATTGATATTAACTACAAGTCAGCAAGACGTTCTCAGAGATTGAAAAACAGTGTCAGCTCATGAGTCTAGTGGTGAATGAGGACAAGACGAAGTACTTGGTGTCGTCTCGCACGCCCTCATCGCCTCTGACCGCCCAGTCATTGACGATGTAGAATTTTAATTTCAATATTGTACAAAACGTTGTCTGTCTTGGAACTGAAATAACCAGCAACAAACACCGTCATCCTGGAGATCAAGCGAAGAATCACGCTTGCAAATACATGTTTTTTTGGGCTGTGCAAGCAAATAAGAAGTAAAGCCCTCTTTCGGAAAATAAAAATAATGAGCTATTGGAAGTCTTTGAGAGGAAGAATCTCCGCAGGATTTTTGGTCCTATTAGAGTCGGCGACGAGTTTAGGTCCCGTATGAACCGCGAGCTGTAAAAGCTGTTCAATAAGGTTGACATAGTCAAGCGCATACATTTTTTTTCAAACAATTTAGTAATAACACTTAGTCAGAACATCAAATTTACTGCATTTCTTGTGTAATGGGAAAATAGAAGATTTTTTCGAAAGTATTAGTAATTTGCTTTGCTTTATGAAAAGCTTAAACAGAAAAGACAATGGAGTACAGATGGAATTGTTGCAATATTTTTGTATACAACTAGGAATATTATTTGGGCTAACATACTTGTAAATGAAATTTAATTGGATGTAAAATTTGTTAACACATTAGACATGCAAATTGTAAGATATGATATAAAGTCATAAGATGGGTAACTATAGGGATAAGAAGTAGCAGTATAAATATAGAAGTGTTAGCGCCAAATTTGAATTTGTGGTTAATAAATTTTTTTTTACACACTGCGCTAAAACTTATCTTATCACCTTGCTTTTCGGGTCTCTTTCGTATTTTTAGTTTAGTTTAACTACCAACTCCATTTAATGTATACATATTTTTTCGGCTTTGATATTTGCGACAATTGTGATTATATCCCGTTTTTATACACATTGAATTTCGCTTAATTAAATACGAACAATGAGCTTAATTATTTACATTTAAAATCTATACGCGAGTTTTATTTATATATATCATTTGAATTTTTGTGTGAGTGCTTAATAGGTACTGATGACCCTCCCCACATGTCTGCACCAGCGTCAACAATTTTTTTTAATACTGTTTGGTGTTCAAAGTGCTTATAAGCTGCACAAAAGAACATTTACTTCGCAGCCCGAGTAGAGCAGACGGAGTGTTTTTGAAAATAAATAATTGTATTCTTTTTTTATATATTATTTTCATATTTTATTTAATTCTTTTTATCCCCCTGCGTTAGTATTTTACCAATTACGTAAATCCTCAGTTGGCATTTGAGAATATTTTGCGCATTAATTTGGAGTTGTAATATTCTTCTCATTGACAATTATGGTTTAACATCTTGGAAGAAGAGGAAATTGTACGATAATTGGAATGGCCGCTACCAGTTAAAAAATAAAACGAATAATTGTTTGCAATAACAACAACAACATATAGACAATAATAATCAGTGAGTACCAAACTATATTTATTTCACTCAAAGTTTTTGGTTGATAGCATTTTTTTAGGCCCTGTACCGAAGGTACAAGATCTTATTGGTTTTGTGCAAATGTATGTAACAGGTAGAAATAATGGTCGGAGACTCCTATTATGGTCAGGAGTGATAGAGGAGTCGATATAGCCATGTCCGTCTGTCAGACTATACGTCCGCATAAACGAAAGGATGTCGGAAACGGTAATAGATAGAGACTTCGTGTTTTTTTGCATTCGACTAGGACTACTCCGGAATTTTACAAGTTTATTTTAAAATTTTGCAATCACCACCAAGACCAAAAATTTTAATTTAAGTATGCCATTATAGACATAACGTTCATCTAAGCCAAAATCCGAAAAGTTCATTAAAATCGGATAATAAATGACGATATTATAAGCAATTGAATTTGAACGATATACGATACTTCCGTCCCCCCTTTTCTTTTCATACATAAAAAAATGTTTTATAAGACACTTATTCAGTGAGATGTGGTTATAAGCATGGCCATATGCTAGGAAAACATTTAATATGTTTGTTAGGCGACCTGTACTTTTTTGTAATTTTCTTGTTTTTTTTTTTATTTTTTTTTTATTTTTGTTGGATTTGTGTTTGATATACAACCAATACTTGAACGGCTCCATATCAAAGTTCCGTTGTTATGTTGTTTGCGCGATTATATATAAAAAGAAACAGATTTTTGTATGTGTTATTGCAGACATTTAAATTCACAATGCAACCATTAAACTCAAGCGAAAGGAAGCAAATCTTTATTGAAATATTTATTTATTGAATATATCAAAGTGGAACAATAATAAAAATATAAAAGTAAACAAAAAAAAAACTTTAAATCAAAATTTGAAGCCTCCATTTCAAACAACAACAAATAGAAACGCCTACTACTCATTTGCATCCCAGCGAAGTAACAGCAACAATGATTCGAATACCAACACAACAACAAATAAGCCCAGAAAAATAACTTGTTCTCCTACTCTCTTGAGTGGAAGTGATGCTGAGAGCTGTTCAATACTCTTCCACCTACAATAACAACAACAACAAAAACTGCAACCGTCGCATCGAAAGCAAAAACTTCAAAAGCCTGCTCTCTGGCCGCGGAAATTACAACGTCTGTAACGGCTACAAAACTCTGAATTCTACACAAACAAAACTTCGAAGTTATTGGTTGAGCAAGCAAACTACAACAAACACAACAAACAGTTTTGCAATCCTAGCAGTAGACGAAGACGAACAAACTGACTGTGGGACAGAAACAATACCCATCACACAAATTCAACAAGAAAAACGAAAAATTGAAACCTCCACCCATTTATATACAAAACTTTCCCTAGTTCAAAAAAAAAACAGTTGCCATGAACCCAAACCTCAAACCCGCCAGCCACAGGCAATAATAATAAAACGAACATTGCTCCAGGACTATCTTATGCGAGACTGGTAACAATGGACAAAGCAAATGACACAAAAAATCAAAATAATACATTATAAGCACGATCTATCAGAATTAAAAAGTATGATGAAACAACTAATCTCCCAGATGAGCAATATGATGAACATCGTGACGCTACTGTTGACTAAATTGAATGAACTTAGATAAAATTTCAATAAGAATATGGAATGGCAACGGACTTTCTCGCCATTTATTGGAATTAAAATCCTTTTTGATTGACAACACAATTGACATTATGCTGATATCAGAGACGCATGCCACAGAACAAAAAGGTGCATTAAAATACTAATTTTTTATACAAATCACCCTGAGAACTGAGCCCATGGTGAAACCGCTATAAATAAAAAAATAAATGAAAAATGAAATATAATGCATGGAACTCGACGGATTTAAAACAGACCACATCCAAGCGACCTCTATTGCCATTACAAATGTAATTGACCAAACCACATTTCCACCTAAATACAATAATACTAAAGTGCAATACCTAGACTATCTAAAATCGTTAGGAAATCTATGGCAGGTGCGGTTTTAATGCTAAGAACTCTATATGAGGATCTAGATTGACAAATGCCAAGGGAAGACGACTACTTGACGATTTTAAACAAAACAACAGTCTTTTTGTAAGTACAGGTGAATCAAAGCACTGGCCAAGTGATCCCAGAAAACTACCAGATCTAATTAACTTTTGAAAAATTTTCCCTGCGAAAACGTAAACATCACAACATGTAAATTGTCATCGGATCACTCACCACTCCTCTTGACACTCCTCGGTAAGCCAAATAATACAATAACTATGAATCTGCACAATCACAAAACGAACTGGAACATGTTTCGACAAAAATTAATAAGAAACATAAACATCGAAGTATATCAAATATGGATATTAGTTTAGCAATAGTGCATCTGAACAACAGTATTGTTATGGCTGCCACGCATTCGACGCCAAATTTCAACCCAAAGCACTTTAAGACTCTACCGAACAACATAAAAGAAAAAATAGACAAAAAAGAAGACTGAGGAAAAAATGGCAAACATTAAAAAATACTTGACAAACCTTTTTACAAATATAGCAACAAACTACTCTCTATGGAAAGCGACGAAAAAATTTAACAACGCTATAATTCATAAGCCCCCAAATAAGATGCAAAATGACACGTGATAATTTTGGCATAAAAACATATTTACTAACAACATGGACAATCTAAATATCGAGCTTGAGCATACGCTTCAGAACGAAAACAACACCATACAAAGGACAATATTAACCGAAATAAAACATCATTTTAGTAAATTAAATGTCAAGACGCCTGAATATGACCAGACCAGAGGAAAAATTCTTAAGGAACTTCCGGATATTAGAATGGCATACATACGTAATGCCGTAATTAGACTACAATACCTATTCCCAAGCCAAATAAAGACGCAACAAAGGCGGGCTCCTGCCGACCTATCTACCTACTTCCAATCTTATCTAAGATATTTGAAAAAATCCTATACATTCGATTAGAGCCAATCTTGACACAAAATAGCACCATACCAAGCCATCAGTTTGGTTACAGACGACGCCACTCAACAGTACATCAAATACCCAGAGTTGTTAATAAAATAATGGACGATATTGATAAAAAGAAATACTGCAAAAGCATTTGACAAAACTAAGTAACATCATGCCACAAAATATATTTAATCTAATCAAAAGTTATATTAATGACCGATACTTCTACATTAAATATGTCGATGCATGTTCAAATGTCAACAGCGGGAGTACCCCAAGGTAGTGTACTTGGACCACTATATCTATTATATACAGCAGATGTTCATTCTTAACAGAGTTTTCCGATATCGGCCTCGACGGATGACAAACAAATGTAATCTCATCATGTTTCATCACTCGTCTAGGCGAATAGATAACAACTAATATAAATATAGAAAATTCTAAATAGTAATAAACATGTCATCCTTCGCATGAACCATTAATAATGTGCATTTAGCAATAAAAATAATGTGTATAGAAACTCAGCATTCGCGCATATATATTTTTATGACATTCGGTCATTATGAATAAGTATAGGCGATAAGTGTATATGTTGTAACAATTTTATAACATTCGGTTTTATCCGAATCTGCTGACATGTGTTGCACACACACATTATAAATAAGCCGAAAACTGTATTTATCTGTACCAATAGGAATTAGGAATAGATTAAGCATTGATATACTACTTTTCCTATAAATAAAGGCGTTGAGCAATCGACGCGTCATTCATTCAACCAAAGCCAACCTGCGCGTTATATTATTTCGTCGTTCGTTTTCTATTCAAGCCGTAGTGAACATTGGTGACCCCGTTAAGTTCACGCGAGTTGAAGAAAAAAAATATATAAAAAGTTTCTTTTATTAACTAATTTTTTGAATACGAGAGAAAAGAAAAATATAAAATCGGCTTCGGTAGGAAAATATAGTATTATTTTGTTTCTCTCTCTCTGTGTTGTGCCTAAACAATAATTAAAAAAAAATATAACAAAAGTGCATAATTTCTTAAAAAAAAAAAATTAATAACAAAAGTGCATACTTGTATTAAATAAAAAAAAAAAAATCAACAATAAGGCAACCCAAGAAATAGTGAAACAACAGGATCTGATAGGAACTAGGCTCCAGGAAAAGCATAATGACGTGGTAGGAAAAATGACGAATGGATCGCCACCATCCAGCAGTGGAAAACGGAGGTGGAAAACTTGGAGAAATGGTTCAAAGAGAACCATGCTGCATTGGAGCCACCATCAGCAACGCTGTTAAAATCCCCATACTACAAGGAAAAGTATGAGGCGCGAGTAAGTCTAATTATATATAATTTATTTTATTTGCTACCACAGATACCGCTCATAGAATCGGCAAGTAGTCAGGGAGAACATAAAAACATCAGTTCAAAACTAAAATGAAAATGTCAGTTTGCATTTAATGAATATGGTGAATGCATCATATCATGCGCTAAAGGAGGGCTAAATACAAGGCAACAAACTGCTATATGGAGTGTATGGCAAATGGAGAAGGTAATGAGGAATGGACACTACAATATACTGAACTTAAAGATAGATACGGTACTTTGATAGAAAATCATGAAAAGCTAACAAAAGAAAATCTTCCATTTGTGTTACGTCAAACGTCTTTTTCGGGTAACTATTCTGAATTGAATACATTCAAAGAATTATTTACTCAGTTAATTGGGTCAACAAAAATTTCCGATACTCAAAAAATGAGCATTTTAAATTCAAAATTAAGCGAGACGCTGGAGCAACGATATGTAATCTACCTTCAACGGTAGATAACTATAAATTGGCATAGAGCGACTTTATCCCTGTATTTCAAAAATTTAGTTGACGCTCCATTCATATCAGAATCTAAAGAAGATGAGAAATAATTTTTAAATTTGGTTATGGAAAATGTTCAAGCTATCAAAGCTACATTGTCTGTGGAACAAGTTTTAGAAAGTTTCATACATTTTATTTTAACTTGTAAAATGAGTGAACAACTAAGATCGAAATATCGCTACCTAATTCAAGAGATGTGCAAAATGTTCAATATCTTTTGACATTTTTAGAGCATGAGTTTTTCGCTCTAGAAGCAAGCCACGTTTGAAATGATAAAGAGTATGTATGTATAATGGGTTGTAGTTTAAATCATCCCCCTTACCAATGCTATAGGTTTAAGAATTTATCAGTTCAGGATAGGTGGAAAGAAGTGATCAATAACAAAATATGTGGGCGTTGCCTTAAAATAGATCATTCATCACAAAACTACACATGGTCCTGTCCCGGTTGTCAAGGACCACATCACAAGCTTCATCATGAAGATATTGTACAAAAAAGTGGCATTCTAGTTGGCACGGCAGTAGCCAGGGCACCAAAAAAAAAACTTCCCTAAAATCAAATACAAATACTAACAAAATAGAAGATATGTCAAGTTTAATGAAGAAAAAGCAGAAAATTTATAACCGTTCTGTGTTTGTTGGACATGTTGACCATAGTACCTCGGCTAAAGAGCTCAAATCACATTTTCACCGCTGCGGCAAAATCAATCGTGTGACTATACATATCAATAAATTTGATGGTCATCCAAAAGGCTTTGCTTATATTGAGTTAAGCAGCAAGAAGTTTGTTGACAAAGCCCTTGCCATGAACGGGACACCTTTTCGCGCCCATCAAGTAAAAGTCATGTCAAAACGTACGAATTATCCGGGTTTGTCCACTTCAAAAAAAAAAATTCAAATACATAGTTCAATTTAAAGAACACAGTAGTGCACTTTGTAGAATTTTTAAGAAGTTGGTCCGAGGTGTAAATCCGAGTTGAACTCTTGTCCAAAAACCAAAAATATAAACTCTTGTCCGGTAAAAAGCCGAAAATATGGCTAAAATGATTTGGAAGAGGGGCAGGGTCACAAAGACTATTATAAAAGCAAATGGTCTTCGTGGAATTGTAGAAGTACGGATCGACATACAATGTTTGTCCTTTTCCTACAGAAGAAGATGAATATAAAAAAATGTCGCCGAACGTGAAAACGCTAAAGAAAATAAGCCTAAATTAAAAAAAAAAATTAAAAATAAGAATATGTTAATGTATATTATAACAATTCTCTGTATAGTATCTAATGTAAGCAACATTAAAAAAAATGAATGTCTGAAATAAGGCAAAAAGACTTCGGCAAAATGCGGAAAATGCAACGTATTCCAAGGGCACCTTTGTCGTTGTTGGTGGCATATTCCATTCATTGTTTGGCATAATGGATAAAGAACATGCAGACATGCTACTGCAAAAAGTGAAGTTAAGCTTAGGTAACGATGAATATTTCCTTTATCTTCTTCACAACGTGTTCTCAGTTGAGGATGCAACCATTATCATTAGGAATGGATTCATCTGAGCGGTTGCAGCGTGACACCATCGAAGTAATCTGGAACTTGAAGGGCAACTTTCTGGAGAGCCTTCTTCCTATAACATAAAGATTCCACTAATTATGTGGATAATGTTGGAAGGGGTTCAGCTTCTGGACACTGATCCACAGGAGCTGTGCAAGGTGCCCAAAATAACTACGAGGACGACCAGGGCATCACTCTTCCAGTAGCACATGATGGCCACTTCATCAACATGAATTCGACCTTCAAACATATTTTAATTGACAACGCACGATCCATTTCGCATAGATTAGCATATAAATGAAAATTTAATATAGATTAAAAAACAAAATAAATAAAAATAATAATAAATAAATCAAATTAAAAATGTTAAAAAAAAATTAGTAATTGGCTCATATATACTATATATAAATAATAAAAAGTATATAATCAAACATTTTAAAAAAACTATATAAAAAATTCATACTCAAAATTTGTATTGAAAAATAATTCGTTCTTTTATATATATTATAGTAATATTCACTTCCAACCCACTGTGCAATGAGGTTGCGCTTGCCCTATTGTAAGCGCAGCATATATATAAGAATGTGTGTTTAAGTTTCTATCCTGTAGTCTGTCTTGCTCTGCCTCTTAGCCATAAGCAAAGAAGTGTATGTCTATGCTTCTCTTTAGTTTTAAGTATGCAATGTCGAATGTACAAAAGACGAACGAAATTAAAGCCAGTCTTGTGAAGAGCGTTGAACAGAAACAACCCCCGTCTTATTACTGACTTCTGGTCAGAAGTGGACACGTTCCTACATATACAAAAAAAAAGCAATAAAGTGATAATTAAAAACTTACTATTAGCGACAACCAAGGGCAAGACGAGGAAGACGCTGACAGCACGGAGCGCCAACGTCGAAACGGAATAGGCCCCGGCAGCGCGGTGCACCAACAACGAATCAAAGAGGACGCCAAATAAGTGGTGGAGCAGCGACGTGAAGAGGCGGGCGGCGACGACGCAGAATGGAAACAAAGCAGTGACAAGGGTGACAACGAAGAAAACGGCAACAACGTAATGACAAAGCGTACGACTGCGCAGAGCAACAACAGTTTGTGGTTGGTAAGGAAGATGGCGGCAATGAGGATATAGATAAAAATAAAAATGACAGACAACAAATGACAACGGCACACAACGTTCGAATAACAATGGCAGACAACTTTTAGATGACAACGGCGGACAACGTTCGAATAACAATGGCAGACAACGTTTAGATGACAACGGTGGACAAAGTTCGATCAACAATGGCAATATTCTACAAAGAAAGCGGTAAATAATGCTAAAAGAGATCGAGCTTCTACGACGTGAAAAAGAATTACTACGTAGAGAAAATGACTTGCTAAAAAAACTAAGTCAAACGTGTTAATATTGTTAATAAAGATGTTCAACTAAATTTACTTGTGGTGGCTGATGAATCAATGATCCATTCTGTAGTTGTTGATCGTTGTTGGAACACTAAATTCATGTACTTATAGAAAATTGTCCATACATTTTCAATTTACTTTTATTTATACCGTAGTATAATTTATGTGGGACTTCGTTTATTTTAACTTTTGTGGGTACAATCGACTTCCTTATGAAACTTATGGGGCTCCCTGAGTCAATGAAGCATTCTGCAAACATTATTAAATTAGGATCATCAATTATAGTTAAACGTAAATATCTTACATTTTCGTTGTTGTTGTCCATCGCTCTCTTCTTTTTATACAAACTACATTCCGTTGCTCGGTGACCAAACATTCCGCAGGCAAAACAAGCTCCACTTTCTCTCTTGGGTTTGCGGCAGTCGGCAGTAAAATGACCAGCACTGCTGTAGTTGTAGCACTTCGCCTTGGGTTTATCTACGTTGTTATCATTACCGACGTGAAGTGACGATGGTAGACCTGCTTGCATCCGTCTTGATGATAAAATCGTGTTTGAAACGTGTGTCGAACGTTTCTTCAAATCAACTTTTCTAAGTGCTTGAAGCAGTTCATCCATAGTAGAATAGCATTGCATATTTGCCTAGGTTTTTATTTCATCGTCAGGGATTCCGTCGATTATATAATCGATCAACTCGTCGTCGCACATTTTGAGTTCACTGGCAAGTATGACTTTTTCGTTGAAGTAGTCGACGAATCTCTCGCCATACTTCCACAAGCGGCTTTCAAAATTTTTGCGTATGATGACCTTGTTTTCTTTTGACGCAAACATGTTTGTCATTTCTAGGATAATCTCGTCGACGTTTTCATCCATTATGTTAGGCTTATAGTACAGCCATGATTGAGCGTAACCTTGAGTCATTCAGTTGATAGGTTTCTCGAATACCATTTACTTGAGTTATCCAGGCTTCAAAATTTGCTCCTCCACTACACTCTGGCAAAAATTCTTTTAGTGTAGTGAAGGGTACTTCGTCATTTGTGTTTTCTTTGTAGCGAACATCTCGTTGGCTTCCACACGTTTGACTTAGTTTTTTTAGCAAGTCATTTTCTCTACGTAGTAATTCTATTTCACGTCGTAGAAGCTCGATCTCTTTTAGCATTATTTGCGGCTTTCTTTGTAGAATATTGTGGCTGCATGCATCGTTTTGTAGTGTGCCATTGTTGATCGAACTTTGTCCACCGTTGTCATCTAAACGTTGTCTGCCATTGTTGTCTGCCATTGTTATTCGAACGTTGTGTGCCGTTGTCATTTAACCCTTGTCTGTCATTTTTATTTTTATCTATATCCTCATTGCCGCCATCTTCCTTACCAACAACAAACTGTTGTTGCTCTGCGCAGTCGTACGCTTTGTCATTACGTTGTTGTTGTGCGCTGTTGCCGTTTTCTTCGTTGTCACCCTTGTCACTGCTTTGTTTCCATTCTGCGTCGTCGCCGCCCGCCTCTTCACGTCGCTGCTCCACCACCTATTTGGCGTCCTCTTTGATTCGTTGTTGGTGCACCGCGCTGCCGGGGCCTATTCCGTTTCGACGTTGGCGCTCCGTGCTGTCAGCGTCTTCCTCGTCTTGCCCTTGGTTGTCGCTAATAATAAGTTTTTAATTATCACTTTATTGCTTTTTTTTGTATATGTAGGAACGTGTCCACTTCTGACCAGAAGTCAGTAATAAGACGGGGGTTGTTTCTGTTCAACGCTCTTCACGAGACTGGCTTTCATTTCGTTCGTCTTTTGTACATTCGACATTGCATACTTAAAACTAAAGAGAAGCATAGACATACACTTCTTTGCTTATGGCTAAGAGGCAGAGCCAGACAGACTACAGGATAGAAACTTAAACACACATTCTTATATATATGCTGCGCTTACAATAGGGCAAGCGCAACCTCATTGCACAGTGAGTTGGAAGTGAATATTACTACAATATATATAAAAGAACGAATTATTTTTCAATACAAATTTTGAGTATGAATTTTTTATATAGTTTTTTTAAAATGTTTGATTATCTACTTTTTATTATTTATATATAGTATATATGAGCCAATTACTAAGTTTTTTTTAACATTTTTAATTTGATTTATTTATTATTATTTTTATTTATTTTGTTTTTTAATCTATATTAAATTTTCATTTATATGCTAATCTATGCGAGGCGTGGCAAGGCGATGGCAGCTGGCACAAATTGGGTTGGTAAATTTATTACTGGAACCCAAAAGCTTACATTTGTTGTATCTTCATCATAAGCCCATTGTTTAAACATATTTAAACATATTGTTCCCGCTGCTTCTGCTACTACACTTGTGTTACTGGCAAGTACAAACACAGCACATTGGCCTTCCACAATATATTTTAATATACTTTCCTGCTGCTTGTGCGTGAAATAATAAATACAATGTACGATAAGATGTGAGCAAGCCGAGCATGCGCGTCTAACGATTAAATTTACGATCCATAAATTATGTACTTGGATGACAAACGATCAATGCAGCGCACACATCTTTAATATACAAAGATGTGTCAATAAACTCATAAAACAGTACTAGCTATGTAATAAAAATAGAAACATACACGCAATTATACATACATACATATAATATATAAATACAGTCCAACTAGCTCTTAAGAATTGTATATAAGTGGAACATTAATAAAAATAAGACGAGTTCTTCATCAAATTCCAAAGCGTCGCGTAGTGCGTTCATTTTTTGGTCAATCGAGCCAAATTTTTTTGTTTTTAAATAAAAAAATAACAGAATCAGTGAAAGCATTTTGACAAATTTGAATCAAACATACGTGTGTTTGACATTTGTGCGGGATACCAAATTGTTTGTTGATTGGTTTAAATAAGGAAAACCAAGTCAACTTTATACAATTTTGGTTCGTTAGGCCGAATGTGTGGTGATTGTTTTTTAAAAAAGAAAATTCAATCAAGCGTGTCTGAGGCTATACATCAGAATAGGCGTCTTGAGGCTAAAACATCAAGAACATTGTTGAATATTTGAACCAGTCAAATGCAAATAAGTGTGTTTGACATAATTTTTTAAAAAAGAAAAACAAAACAATTGCAATTGATCAATATTTGGCTGTGAGACGAGGCACAGCAAGATCAACCAGGTGATCAGAACAAAAATTCCTCCAACGGATCAATTGCAATTTTTTGTATCATTTAAAAAATTAGAGTGTTGAATATTAAAGTGAACCAGATGTCGTCAGAAGCTGTCCAAACAGGAGCTATTTGCAAGACATCTATTGAAGGAAGAAATTTAGTGCTATTGCATAATATTTTTGCCGATCTGAAGAGGTGGAAACAAAAACTCAGAAATAATCTAAGTGTGGCTGAAAAAACTCTACAAAGCGGAGGTACTGAAGAATTAGAGCTCTGCAACTTTAATTTGACCTTTTGGTGGTCAAAAATCGAAAAGGCGATACATCAACTCAATACAGAGTTTGAACTAGATACTGTCGACTCTGAAATACGAGATTTGGAATGCGCCGCATATGAGCTGACCAAAAGAATCGACAAAAAAATTGCTGTGGATTTACAAAACGCCAGCAGTTATATGAGCTGCAAGCAGCCTAGTATAATGTTGGATTCTGACAGTAAGGCCAAAAATAATGTGCCGTTTAAGGAGACGCTTATATATAAGCCATTGCGATTCGACTCACCGGCAACCAAAATGACTGAGGCTGAATTCAAACTTGCGATTGCAGGAATCAAATTCAATCAAACAGTTGTGAGTGAAGAATCCCGTGTTGTGAAGTACAAAACGCAATACGAGTCGGAGACTTATACAATGAGCACTGCAGAAGTCAAAAGCAATGAAGCCATTATTAAATCCGATAACATATCGGAACCAGATGTCAAGGTAGAGACATGTACAATGAATACGACGATGCACACTTTCGACAAGACAGACAACATCAATAAATCAATTTTATTGCCGAAAATCAACATGAATCCACAGAAAGCCGATGGTACTACACTGACTGGGACAGTGCCAAGTCGGACTGTTCCGATGACTACATGCAAGGTGCATGAGTTATCGTTCGTGGCTAATCATAATGTATCTGAGATGCAACCAGACGAAATAAGAGTAGAGAAGCAACTGCTGCAAATCCAGCAACCAGGCTTGGCAAAAATAAGGAAACAATATATTCCCCCGGGAAGTTCTCACTTTGGAGAAGTGAGGAAACCTAATGATATTTTAACTAAACTTTATTTCAAGCAAGCTACATCATACAACGCAGCATACAATCATAACGAGAGTAAGATGAGACGGATGGACTGGTGGAGGTTTGTGAAACGTCTCAAATGCAACTTACTCTACTTGCAACACCGAACGAAATGGAAAGATTCGGCTTCAAATGTTTCAGAGGAAACAACGAGAGGAAAACTACAACTGCGGCAGCAAAGAAGGATTTACACGAGCTTCATGTCAATCATGCCGAAACCATCTGATGTACCTTTTGCTCCAAAGGCGCCTTATCTGAGGAGAATGGTGCCACTATCGGTATCTGGCCCCCGGGAAAATGTTTAAACATATTTAAACATATTGTTCCCGTATGCTTCTGCTACTACACTTGTGTTACTGGCAAGTACAAACACACCACATTGGCCTTCCACAATATATTTTAATATACTTTCCTGCTGCTTGTGCGTGAAATAATAAATACAATGTTCGATAAGATGTGAGCAAGCCGAGCATGCGCGTCTAACGATTAAATTTACGATCCATAAATTATGTACTTGGATGACAAACGATCAATGCAGCGCACACATCTTTAATATACAAAGATGTGTCAATAAACTCATAAAACAGTACTAGCTATGTAATAAAAATAGAAACATACACGCAATTATACATACATACATATAATATATAAATACAGTCCAACTAGCTCTTAAGAATTGTATATAAGTGGAAGATTAATAAAAATAAGACGAGTTCTTTAACGGAATCCAATTGAAGTGTGTGTTCACCCATACATCATCTGAATGCAGATGGCAGCCCAATTCAAGATGAAGAATCCCTTGGTTTTCAATGGTGATGATTCTTATCTGTTTTCCGCAGAAGAAATCCACGGTTGTTTCTTTTGGCATTGAAAACCACCATCATATTCACACTACAGGTTAATAAAGATTTTCAACTAAATTTACTTGTGGTGGCTGATGAATCAATGATCCATTCTGTAGTTGTTGATCGTTGTTGGAACACTAAGTACATGAACTTAGTGTTTTTTAGTTTGTTGGTTTCTGCAACGTGCACTTGAACACGTTGAGAACGGAGTAGTATTTGCTGAAAGAATGCTGAGAACAAAACGCTTAGAATGTCGTTTTTGAACTGATTTCATTTTAGAAATGTTTCTCCTTTTGTACAAAATTTACAATAGAAAATAGAACTTAGGTGGTAACATTTTGTCCCTTTTGGGCAATTACAAACAGTAATAAAAAAGTAATAAATTGTGGGAAATTGTGTTTACATAATTACAAAAAAAAAAAAAAGAAAAACAAATAACGCTGAGTTATTTTGACACTTGACATAAAACTTATAAGATGGATGCAGAATACTGCATTCGTCGCACCTAGTCATACTGTAATAAAACTCAGGTGCATTTGGTTGCAAGGTGAGTACGGAATGCAGACGTCGCGCACATAATCGAACAGTAATAAATCACAGCATGCGTTCGTTCAATCCTTTTTCCGTTTTTATAAATGTTTTGTCAAATAATTAGGATGCAAAAGAATATTTGTACACATTGTTTATGCGTGTGTTTATCGTTAAACCATAAAACGTGGCTTAGGTCGTTAACATTGTGTTTAGAAAAACGCCTAAAATATCTAATTTTAATAACCAAAATAATTCAAGTGCATGTCGATTGTTTGTATGCAACATTAAAATAGTTTGAATACTTTTATTACTTAATTAAGTATTCTATTCATATACTATTTATACAGTAGAGTTAGGTCGCGACACAAAACAGCCAACATTGTCAAGATTGTCGGGCAAAACAATATTCACAAAGTTAGATTTGAAAAATGGATTTTTATATATAGGCCGCTATGGGCGGCATTAATATAAAACGAAGGTAAATAGGGCGATATGTTAGAATCCCTCGATGACTATACGTATGTAATGAATATACGTCTCTTTAGGCTCGGCTACGAGTATGGAGATGCAACAACAGCAAGCATCGAAGCTCCGGACAAATAAATTTATTTTGCAACCATAAGTGCATGGTTATTTATTCACTTTCCTTATATGTGCGCCGGACATTAGTTTGTCCTATGCGGTTCAGGTTATGTCGAAACTGACCGCGTGTTGGGTCAGACACTATGTGTCGCTTATCTTTGACCAGACAATTATTAAATATAAAACGTTGTACTTATCTTAACAATTTTTTTATTGAAGAGTGATGGTGCTCCCTTTACTGCTACCGCTGCCGAAGCGTTTCTTTCTTCTGTTGTTCTGGTTGAATGTAACGCCGGCCGGCCGGCGACGTCATCGTGTCCTGCAGCACTATCTATCTGGTGAGTAACTGCCGAACTGGTGTCCGAATCCTGCCAAGAGAGTTTTACAATCTCGTAACTTCTCCACTAATGCTGTCCTTTTGTCCTCGTTCACCTTTGTGTTGCACAATATGTTAATTATCTGTTTTCCGACTTTTCACAAGAGTATCTTCTATTTTCAATTCCATCTCATTTCCTACCTGTGTTGCCCATAGTTTACACCTTGATATTTCCTTATTTTGTCCTCTTAGTAATGGGTTATTTCAAGATTTTCAGAAAATTTGATTTAGTACGCTCTGCACATGTGCACATGCCGTTATTTGCCGCCAATCAGAAAATAACTCGTTGCGAGTGTCGAGTACGTCTCCAAATTAGTGACTATTCTCGACACCACATACGGGTACTCAGTATTCGTTACACTAGTGTTGCAAGTGTAATGAAACAAAGGAATCGACCTTTTCGACCCCTTTTACACCTATGCACGTAACATATGGTACGAAATTAAAAAGTCATAATATACTAAGACGACATAATGATCGCTTCCAAAGATGTTAGAGAATATTTGTCTGTATTAAAAGAAGTTTTTAAACGATAGGTTATACCATTACGGCGACGGAATAAAAGCAAATGAAAGTGGATTAGAAGCAATCAGTAAATTTCCAGTGCCAAGTAATGAACATGAAATTCAAAGTTTTCTACGATTATGTTCCTACTTTCGGCGTTTCATTAAAGATTTCTCGATAATAGCCAAACCGCTATATGATCTAACGCGAAAAAACCAAAAATTTCGTTTCGGACCAGACGAATTGAAAACGTTCGACTGCCTAAAAGAAAAACTTGTTGCATCTCCAATCCTAGCACTATACAATCCAAAAGATTATACCGAGTTACATTGCGATGCAAGCGCGATAGGTTTTGGGACGATTTTACTACAAAAAAAAAGATGACGGAAAATTTCACCCAGTTTTTTATTATTCAAAAAGCACCACAGATACGGAGTCGAGGTATCATAGCTTTGAGCTTGAGATCTTGGCAGTAATAAATGCTTTACAAAGAATCCGAGTCTATTTACAAGGCGTTAAATTCAAAATAGTCACCGATTGCAATTCGTTAACGCTTACGTTAAATAAAAAAGACCTTAACCCAAGGATAGCGAGGTGGGCCTTAGAGATACAAAATTATGACCATTTAATTGAACATAAGGCAGGAAAACGAATGCAACATGTTGATGCACTAAGCAGAAACACAAATATAATGGTTATTGAAACAAGCATCTTCGAAGAGAATCTAGCAATATGTCAGTCCAAAGACAAACCGATAAGTGAAATACAAGAGTTACAGACAAAGTCAGAACACGGTCAATACGAAATGCGAAACGGCATTGTATATAGGAAAAAAGGAGATTCAATATGTTTTTATGTTCCAATAGCAATGGAGGATCATGTCCTCTTTAAGTACCACAATGAAATGGGGCATGTAGGGATCGACAAAGTGACCGATTTAATACAAAAAGCTTATTGGTTCCCCAAAATGCGCAAAAAAGTAGACAGCCATATCAAAAATTGTTTAAAATGCATAGCTTATTCAGCAAAAAGTGGAAAGCCAGAAGGATTAATGCATATAATACCAAAGGAGACACACCCTTTGATATTTTCTATATAGATCATTTCGGGCCAATAGAAAACAGGGTAAGTTCAAAAAAAAGCATATATTTGTAGTAATTGATGCATATGGGCATTTCCACAAATGTGTCAACCGCAACCAAAAAATGCTCAAATTGAAAATTTTTCTCTACATTAAAAGTTGGACGAAAAATGGATGGAAGTGAAAATAAAAATATTGTATATATTAAAAATCATTTATTACGCATATATAGTTAGATAAAAAGTAAATAAAGAAACATAAAAAGTATGATGGAACAAAATGTCGCATGCGACATGTCGCGTGCGACAGTGATTAAAAGTGAAATAAAAAAAAACTACTTAATATTTTTTAATCAAATAAAAAAAAATTTTTAAGATATATGAATGCATACGATTTTAAAATTTGTCGCATTAAAATATTCCGTCAGGTTTGGCTGAAATCGGTGTTTGAACTGTTCGCTTTGAAAACGACTTCCGTTTTTTGTGACGTGCGACAGTCTGGGTTTTTGGAATTATTTTGAACACGAACAGTTGCCCAAAACTCAACTTAATCATTAATTATAGAGCTAATCAAGAGCTTTAAGTTTAGCCTTTTGCCAAAATAAAATAATGTTTTAGGATATGTTTTTTTTTTAATTTGAATGTGTAAAAACGTTCGACTTTAGAGAGATGCCCATATACAAAATTCGTTAGACTGTATGTTACAAAAACAACAAATACAAAGGAAGTTATAATGGCACTCAAGGATTATTTTAGGTCGTACAGTCGACCTAAGACTATTGTATCAGACAGAGGAACCTGCCTTACATCAAATGAATTTAAAGAATTCCTAGGTAACAGCAAAATACGACAGGTAGAGAGGGTAAACAGGAGTTTAGGCCCTATGTTAGCTAAACTGATAGATTCTGATAAGATGTTCTTGGAAAGGTAGAGTTTGCTATGAATAATACAGTACATAGGACGATAAACGAACATCCTATCAAAATGTTGGCAGCATAGTTGATAGCTTAAAAGAAAATATTCTTAACCAAGAAGAGGACTTAATTGAAAGGGACGTTGACAAAATTCGATGTCAAGCTGAAAAAACACAAGTATCGACACAAGACTATAACAAGCGATACTCAGACAAAAAACGAAACGAATCAACAAAATACAAGATAAGAGACTAGTTACGGTAAAAAATTTCAAATTCACACATAGGGATATCACTAAAATTAGTACTAAAATTTAAGGGACCATATCAGGTCACAAAAGTTTTTGAAAATGACCTTACCTTACAAAGGAATTTGGGCAGTATCAAATATGAAACCTTGGTTCAATGGTCGCGAAACTAAGATAAGTAACAAAAATATATCAGATAATGAAAATGTAACAGACAATGAATGTATAAATAACAAGGTAAATGTTGAAGATGAAATAGATATAAGAAACAATAAACATGTAAGTAATAACAAAAATTTGATAAGTGGTGAAAATATTATAAACGATGAAAATGTACAAGAAACAAATAATGATAATCTAAACGAAAATGTAATGACTAAGGAAACTAAACAAAATTTTAATGAAAACAGAATCGTAACAAGAAGTATAACACGTAAAAGTAAAGCAGATAATTATGTAAGCTAAACCACAATTGTAAACAAAAATGATATCAGGACATCCCAAAGCCAGGAAGGCCGAATTGTAGTAATATTCACTTCCAACCCACTGTGCAATGAGGTTGCGCTTGCCCTATTGTAAGCGCAGCATATATATAAGAATGTGTGTTTAAGTTTCTATCCTGTAGTCTGTCTTGCTCTGTCTCATAGCCATAAGTGTATGCCTACGCTTCTCTTTAGTTTTAAGTATGCAATGTGGGATGTAAAAAAGACGAACGAAATAAAAGGCAGTCTTGTGAAGAGCGTTGAACAGAAACCACCCCCGGCTTATTACTGACTTCAATATGTACTTTACTTACTTACTTATACTTACTGTTGACCATCATTTAACATTTCTAAATATTCTTTTAACAAGTCGGCTACTTTACCCTTTTGCGATATGCCAAACAATAATTTACTATGATGTTCACCAATTGTTCTGTGTTGTGTGTAATTCAAAGTGTGTTCTACTGTTTCGACTAGTGATGAGCAAAACCGTGATTTTTCAATCACAGTATAAGTTATGATTGCTCTTTCACAATCACAGTTACTCAAAACTGTGATTTGCTCACAGTTTTGATGATGGAAACTGTGACACGGTCACAAGTTTAGGAACAGGTTCTCGAAACTTTGACACGGTCACAAGTTTAGGAACAGGTTCTCGAAGCTATGACGGTGTCACTGCTCATATATTTACAAACAAAAGAAATATATTTTTACAAAAGAAAAATTTCAGAAAAATTAATAAATTCAAATAATGATTTCATTGGTGTTTTTACCTTAATTCCTGAATAAACTAGGTAAAAAGTATTAACTTTATTTTCTTAAATATAAACTAAAATATTAAAATATAACTAATACATAAAAAAAACTATTGTTTGAATAAAGTATTACGATGACCCTGGTCCAGCCATATCATTGTAGTTGTTTACCATTAAAAACATAAATGAATGCTAAAAAGAAAAAAAAAGATTATTTGTGCGCGTTTTTAAAAAATGTGTAAATCTATTACCTAATTTCAATGATTTGTCTCTTTTAAATTAGTTTTAAAAACAAAAGCATTTCCGTTTTTCTGGTACTTAATCGAGATCGTCGGACGTCGATTATGATGCCTGCGTTTGAAAAAAGTCGTTCTCATGGCACTGAAGTACTCAATGCGCTTAATTTTTCTTGAGCCACAAGCGGGAGGTTGTTGTTCCGGTTGGTTGAACTGTCGTAGCTTTTTTGTCGAAGGCATACCACAAAGACATTTCGTCTGATTCCAGAGCAGGTTCAACAATGTCGGTTTGAGTGCTTGTAAAATTTTGTTGAGTAATTTTGGCAGCAACAATTCCAATAAACCATTTCTTTATTGAATCGAAATTGTGTTCTTCGGCGATTGGAATATTTTTGAAGCGTGGATCGCAAAATGTGCTTGCCCATAGTGTTTTACTATTGACCACATTGCCAACACGATTTGCGAGTTCTACTTCCAAGCTATCAAGAACCGTTTGAACACAACTAACGAACCCTTTCTTCTTAAGCATGGCGAGGATACGCTTGATGCCAGTAATAATAGTAATAACTATTGATGCCGTTTGATATAACTCTCCACTCAAAGCGACAGTTGCATCTTCAAATGGTTTCAACACTTGGCATAGCTCTTTTAACATATCCCATTTACTTACTAAAAGCACAGGAAGATCTGAATTAAGCAATGCCACTGTTGCTCTAACTATTTCTTCTAGTAAGCAAAATCTTTTCAGCATGTAAAAAGTGCTATTCCACCGTGTTGCAAAAGCTTTAAGGGGCTATGAACACCTCGGCTTTTCTAATACTCCACCAATTTGGAATTTGCAATGCTGCTTCTTTTAAAATAGGTTACAATTGTTTTAACCTTTTCAATTGTGGACCTTATATCTTTGCTGGATTTTATAGCATTTGTGACAATTAAATTTATAGTGTGAGCTATACAACCGAAATGCTTCCATTTCAGTTTGGATTCAATAGCACATTTAATATTGGCAGCGTTGTCAGATACTGCCAATAAAATTTTGCTATTGATTTTCCAATGTGACACTATTTTATTTAATTCCAACGCCAAATTTTCAGCTGTGTGATGCGATAGTATTTGTGGACATCCAGTTGGCGTATTAGATGAACTGCTTTCAACTGCAAATGGCATGTCTATTCAATTGACCTGAGTAATTGGTGAATAGTTGATTAAATAAATAGAATCTAAGAAATATATTCTACATTTGATCGAGTTTTTGATTCACTTACTGACGAAGATGAAGGAAGAGCGATAGTTGGACGTTTGCACTGCAAATGCCTTTTTAAATTTGAAAAGCTCGTTTTAAAGGACAACTTTATCGAGCATTTAGCAAAATTGTCATCCACAGCCACTAATTAGGAACAAATCTCACTAGCTTTTCTTTTTTTGACATTTTGTGCACAAAACCGTTGATTCACCGGCGGCGCCAGTAAAGCTGTCCAACCCCCAACAGCGGCGACGGCGTCACAGCTGTTGCACTAGCGACCTATTCGCTAGTGTTGCTGGGTTCACACTCTGAAAATAGTAATGAGTAATGAGTCCGCCTTCTTTGCGTTGCGTTCCCGAGCTAAAATCCACCGATTAATCCCGTCGAGACGCAGACGCCAATATATATCCACCGATATATGTATGTATATTCCACTTAAAGCTTAGATTATTTCTCGCTCTAAACTCAAATTGTCCGGAATATGGTCCAAGGTGGTCTGCGTTGCAGATCGCACCAATTGTTTGTCTTCAAATTATATATTCAGCCACCGCCGCACTTGTTTTCAAAAAAACGCCTTTTGGTTTTATTAATAGTAAATATAGTTTATTTTTAATTTAAGTTCGATGCTTCGAACTGTTCACTATTTTTTACAACGTGAAATGCGATGCAGGTTGCACCAATTATTATTATCATTAGCAATTAATATTTTTTATTTACACTAAATAATAAATATATTAAAACTAAATGTAAATGCCTCCAACAACAAAATTTAGTTGGAGCATATAACACAAGCAAAAAACAGTAGCTCTGCCCACCGCGGCAGAGATCTACAAAGCGAGTTAAAAGCGCGGAGTCGAAAACGTAACTGTTTAATCGCGTACGAGTCGAGGTTGCGCGTTTTATATTATAAAATTAAAACAAAGATTTTTCAATTTTTTTCTAAAAATCACTAGGGTTTTATTCATACACACACGTACTTCTTAGACGTTTTTGAAAAAGAGAGCGCGGCCCTAACAAGTCGGCCGTTTTTATATTAAAGAGAAAGTGCATTGGAAAGGACTTATTCGTAAAATATTGGTTTTCCTTTCCAATGCATTTCATGTTGCGCGCAGGCAACCACTTAATAGAAAATCGTCTTATGTCGAAATGCGTCACGACGCATCTCGCACTTAGACGCATCTCACGCGTCGGCAGTAACTATTGCTTCTAATGCAAGCGATCACAAGAAAAGTATAAAAAATCTTTGCAAAAGGTGGTGGGTTATTACAATAACAAAATACTAATAGAGAGAAGTTGCTAACGGAATCTTATTTCTCGCTTGCTCTTTTTCGTATTCTGTTTTACTATTTACCATTTTAAAATATAACAACAACTTATCGCCGGTTGCGGCGTAAACATATACAAATCTGTCGGGTCCCGTTAATAGAACAGCAATATATTGAAATAAAAGGATACTTAAAGTACCTAGAGTAACCACCATGATCGTTTCGATTTGTTTCTAAAGAAGCATAGTGAAGTAAAAGTAATCGAGCTACTTCGAATATAACTGTGACCCACAGTTGAGTTCGCAAAACTGTGAAGAGCAATCACAGTTTTGCGTCAGAACCAAACACAATCGCTGTGATTTTCCAATCACAGCGTCAGTGAAATATTGCTCATCTCTACACTGAGCCGCAGCCTGCTATTTTGTTTTGTTTGGGCGTTATATTAGTTGTTAATTAATAAAATGCCTTCGATCAATTTAGGAAGACAATTTGTAGACTCATGTAATGAGTATGTTTATATTATTGCAGAAATCGGACAAAATCATCAAGGTAGCTTGGAAACCGCCAAAAAAATGATAGAACAAGCCAAGGTAGGAATAAATCTAAAGATGTCAATGAAGTACAACTTTAATATTGTTACAGCATTCAGGTTGTGACTGCGTTAAGTTTCAGAAATCCCACTTGCCTTCAAAATTTACACAGGCAGCGCTTTCACGTAAGTATGATAGCATCAACTCATGGGGTGTGACTTATGGCGAGCACAAGAAATATCTCGAATTTTCGGATATCCAATATAAAGATTTGCAAATGTTCAGCAAACAAATTGGTATTGATTTTACAGCATCGGCAATGGATGAAGTAAGTGTTTTAGTTTAAAATATTTTTTTTTGTTATAAACCGATAACAAATTTTAAATCATTTAGGTTTCGTTGCTGTTCCTCGACAGCATTAAAGTTCCCTTTATAAAAATTGGGTCTGGAGATGCAAATAACTTTCCGCTACTGAAAAGTGCTGCCAAGATGGACACCCCATTGGTGATATCATCAGGCATGCAAAATATTGAAACTATTGATAGTATTGTCGACATTATGAGGAAGGCAAATAAACGAAATTTTTGTCTCATGCATTGCGTTTCAGCGTACCCAACATCTCCTATTGATTGTAGATTGCAATTAATTCCCATGTTGAAGAAAAGATATCCTGATATTGTAATTGGATATTCAGGTCATGAGATTGGGATAAACATTTGCAAAGCTGCTGTGCTATGCGGAGCCAATATTATCGAAAGGCACTTTACATTGGATAAATCACAAAAGGGATCTGATCACATGTGTTCCCTGGATCCAATTGAATTAGTTCAATTAGTAAATGGAATACGATTACTCAAGAATAAAAGTTTGCTAGCTGACCAGTGTGTAGGTGACATAACAAATATGTTGGGAAATTGTCACGATGTAGAACTGGCTTTGATTAAGACCGCAGAAAAAATTATTTTGAAAAGTGAATTGTCTTGTAAAAGAAAATTAGGCAAATCGATTGTAGCTGCTGTGAACTTGTCCTGTGGACATATTTTGAAAGAATCAGATCTTGCAATCAAAGTGAGTGAACCGTGCGGTATTCCAGCAGAATACTACTTTAATGTCATTGGTAAGGAGTTAGTGCGTAATATTAAGTATGATGAGCCTATATTTCGAAACTGTCTAAAAAAAACCATAACGTAAATTATAGTATTTATGCACTAATGTAATGGAGTTTGAAATATAAACATATTAAAAATTTTTTTACTATTTTCGGTATATCTACAACCGATATTATTTATATTAAAGTTTATCTATTTCTGTTTCGTTATAGTTGAGTAGCTGAACCCGCGGTTCCGCCAGAGCCTAATGAAAACAAATTGTTTCCATGTCCAATGGATCTTACTTCTCCCATTAATATGTATATCAAATTTTACATCTGCAAAGATTTGGTACATTTTTATCGCCTATATGGCTGTGAGGCATATTCCCTTCCGATTGTGACAAAACGAAGCCTTTATCCTTTCCCAACGTCTCATCTATTTCTGTACCAACATTCATAAAAACTGGTTCATCAGTTTAGGCGTGAAAAGGTGACAGAGTTACTTTGGTATTTATAATATTCGTATGCATATATGTATATATTATATAATTAAATTATCTTTAGCCATATATGTATATTAAAATTAATGTTTGTTCGTTACTTATTCATTCCTAATCAGTTCATGCAATGAACCTTTGCGGAGTTGGTGTGCACACATCCGGTATATAACGCAGACAGCGATCTATTTTTTTTATATTTCTATACCAATATAATTCTCAGAAGATTAAAATTGTTTATATGAGTATCATAACAGATTCCTGAAGAATGAGTTAGAGAGAGTTTAATGAGTAGGTGACAGTGATAAGATTTTTTTTTTTTAATTAAAAACACCTATAATTCGTGTTTATGATGCGAGAGTGTGCTGGAAAGATGAATGTAATGGGAGATTGTCTGAAGTTGCTTCTCTAGGACGGTGCTGGGCGATATATTGTGGTTGGTCGAAGACTGTGGTCGGGAGAGCGTGTTGAGGGAATAGTACGTTGGGCTTTCATTAGATTAGAACATACTAAAAACATGTTGTGACGTGATGTCATAAAAAAGAAATACAAAGGGTTTTATTCTTCTGGTTTTCCATTTTAAAAAGCCGTTTTTCAATTGCAATGTTATGCATATGTATTTTTCAACTTCGATTAAACAAAATATTACACACAAACGAAACAAATTTGTGTGAGGAAAAAGCTGACAGGCAGCATATCACAAATTGCTTTCTGTCGAGTAGAGTGTTTAAAATGTTTTTTATGAAAAACTATTTTTCATATGCATTGTTTTTTATTTTTGCATGTCCGAAACATGCAATCTGGATATACATACAAAAAAAATAAGTAACCTTTTAGTGTTCTGCGTACACTAATATTGCAAAGCTAAATATCAAAATTTTATTATTTCATCAAAGTATGCGTTTGCTTAGAATCGATTCGATCTGTGAGCGCTCCTTTACACAGTTGGCAGTCAATATTTCGATTTTGTTATCGGTATCAACAAGAATATCGTCTTCGATACGCACTCCAATGCCACGAAATTCACTAGGTACATCGGAACGGTCTTCGCTAATATAAATTCCTGGCTCAACCGTAAAGACCATGCCAGGTAATATTTGTAAAGAGCGAGGCATCGAAGGTGTGTCATGCACATCCATTCCAAGGTAATGTGAAACGTGGTGTGGACAAAATGAATATCCTGCTTGAACTAGTTCTCTTTTACTTGTAATGTGTTTCGGCACGAGACCGACTTCTTGCAGGTACTTGCCAAGTTTGTAGCACATGCTATCAAACAACTTATCCAAGGTTTCTACCCCAGGCTTCAATATTGTCGCTAAAATTAAAATAATGTTTAATAGTTAGACGATCTTAATGTTTTTAAATGTCATATAGTGTTTACGTACAGATCAATTCTTTTTGCAATTGGAGGACAACATCATACAATATTTTCTGGGGCTCGGAAAATACTCCGTTGATTGGCCATGTTCGTGTGATATCGCTGGAATACCCGCTGTATTCACAACCTGCGTCCATCAATACAAGGTCACCATCGCGTGTTAGCTGTGTATTGTTTATGTAATGTATGGTTGTAGCGTTATTACCCGTAGCTACCACGGGTGGATATGCCAAAAAGCTGGCACCACGCATGCGGCACTTGTAATCAATTAATGCATATATATGATGTTCCGAATCTCCAGGCTTCGATTCGTTTATAACTTCGTTAATTGAATTAGACGCTATTTGACAGGTGCGACGCATGAGTGACATTTCGGACGTCGACTTAAAAAGTCGCATGCTTTCTATAAAGTGCGACGGCGAATGCAAAGTTAAATTGTTATTGACTGCAGTACTATTGATGTTTTTGACTATGTTTGGCAGGTCTGCTGATTCCTCGTCATACCACAAATAAAACTTTCCAACAGCGATGCGATTTTCCATCACTTTTTGAAAAAAGTCATTAGTGAACGCCTCCTGCACACCGAAGAGTTCAATAGCACTATCGATGCCGGTACGTGCGCCATCCCACATCTCTGCATTCTTGTCTTTGGGCCGCATAAAAAGCGTTGAAGTAACATTACTATTCTCATTAATAGATAACATTAATGTTGTATCGGGTTCGAGACATCCGGTTAGGTAAAAGAAATCCGAGTTCTGTCGGAAAAAGTAGGGTATTTTGCCACTCATGTATTTTTTTGTCGCTGAGGGTACAACAAGCTGCAACATATACAAGATGCAATCGCTTCCACTCTGGTCGATTCAACTATACTCACTATATGATTAGATATCTGTGGATTGACATCGGTATTATCACGCACGAACTTTTGTATTCCGATCATCAGCCGCTGCCGACGCTGCTGAAACTCTGAAACCGAAACGCCTGGCACAAGATTACCCTGCTCGACCATATGGGGATGTGTGTTAAAAGTTGGCTGCCCATAGATATGCGTAGGTACCGAATCCGGCGATCTAGATTTAGAATGTAACTGCACTTCATTCAGCGCAGTTTCTGTTTCCGGAGGTGTATTCGTATTTTGCTGCACAACTGACTTTGACAATAGCACATTACGTTGGATTTGTAAGTACGATCTACCCATCAAACATTTTCCTCTCAATTCCCTTATCAACGTTAAAGACATTTTGCAAAAGGAAATCTGCCTTTTCTTTAAACTATATGTATTTTTACTTCTACGCAAAATTTTAAATGAAACAATAAAAATACTTTTTTCTGTTTTTTTTCTAAGTTTTGACTTCTTTCTCAAATAGTTTTGATTAATTCATGATTATATATTTTATTCCAGCTGGCTCATCAAAGTGAGCGAAATAAAAAAGTTCACAAAAATCTATACTTATTTGTTCATCTTCTACGGTCGTTCGTTAAACTGAAGTGTCGAAGAGATGATATATAAACCTTGACATAATGCATATACGTATGCATATGAATAACATCCAACGCAAACAGCTAGATATGAGTTTTTTGTTTGTTAACACGTTTTTCGATTTTGTAATTTGATATTTAGGTTTATCTGCACCCACGAGTACAAATGTTGCTACTCAGATTTTTGTTACATTGTATCATATCGTATTTACACTAATGCGACTGGCATTTAGCATTTGAGTTGAAAATGCGATTTGCTGAAATTTGGGTTTACACTAGAACATAATCGCATTTCGCATACTATTGTTTTGATTTGTTTGAAATTTTTTGAAAATCTATAGTTAAAAAAGAAGCGCAAACTTATTGCAATTTTTGTAGTAAGATGAGTTCTTCCTCTTCTTACATAATTGTTGCACTACAAAAATGTACCATATTGCTAGAAATACTACTATCAGCTGACTTTCCGTAATATGATGGCTGGCCAGTTGCAAAAATAGGGCTGGGCTACACTATTTAAAATCCAAATGCACCCGTACAAGAAAAGGAGTTTAAAACCATATTTTTTCAGATGTCCGCAACAACAAATTAAACGTATTTATTTTAGCATTTTCGTAGCAGTCTGTTTCATTTTTGAAATAAGCAGAAATATGACTAATGCTACCAACGAGTAAATACGCTATTAATGAAAATGTTGGCAAATAATGTACATATAACCCATTAACTACAAAACTGTCAACTTAAATAACGTGTTTTTGATGCAGAGTAATTTTTTATATTACGCTTCATTTTGAATTAGGCCAGTCAATCGAAAATTTGAAATGCGTTTCTCTTAGTTATGACTTCTAGTCAATATAATAGACCTGGCTTGCGTTGCTATGCGCCCTCATTGTCTTAATTTTGTAAAGATTATGTAGCATTGTGAACGTAATTTTTCAAGTCTAACTATAAAATATTTGATTTATCATGCCATGCTACGAGTTTCAGTTGACCCCGCGTGTTCTGCTACGCAACCCTTGTGCTTCTCTTTTATTAGACTATGTCACAGCATATAGCTATACCTGCTCGCTTTGCCCGCAACCAGTAAAGCGAAACTGTCTACACTTGTCCAATGGACTTTACAATTACTCATTACCATTACTCAATACCATTACCCATTATCATTGCTCATTACCATTTCTCAATGCCATTACCCATTACCATTGCACATTAGCATTATTAAATTTTCATTACTCATTACCATTATCCATCACTCATTACCATTATCCATCGCTCATTACCATTACCCAATACCAATACCTATTATGATTATTCATTACCCACTACCCATACCACTTACTCTTACCCATTACTATTAACCATTACACATTAGCCATTACAACCAATTATTAAAAAAACTTGTCGCCGTACCTCAATCTGATACAGAGATATGTTGAATTTTCTTTATCGCTTATACGGGGGTGGGTCACCGCACCACCGACCGTGACCAAACACCCATTAAGTTATTTGCATCCGATCCCATTAACACCTTTGTATATCGTCTAAAAGTTCCACCAAGAACGCCATCTGTTAAAAGTAATCTGAAGTAGCGATTCGCATACAAAATTTTCTATTTATGTTTCAGTTTTTCTGCTGAACTTTACGGTTTTTCCATCCCTGTATTATAACGCATAAAACAAAAAAAAAATATTTAAATCGGTCAAGCCGTTTTATAGTTTTAGCGTGACTAACGAACGCCGGTTCATTTATGTATGTAGATATGGGCATTTCTCTAATGTCGAATTCGACATTCGTACGCGTTCAAATTGAAATAAAAAACATTTGCCAAAACATTTTATTTTGACAAAAGGCGAATTTATTAGCTCTTGATTAGCTCTATAATTTATGTTAAAGCTGATTTTGGGCAATTGTTCGTTTTCAAAATAACCCAGGCATTTGCATGCGACAAAAAACAGAAGTCGCTTTCAAGGCGAACCTTTCAAACACCGATTTCAGCGAGGAATATTTTCATGCGACCAGTTTTTTTTTTTTTAATTATCGCTCAATTACAAATTGCGTGTAACTTAAATTTAAGGCTAGAGCAACGAGGGCTTTAAGCTTATATCTAATTAAAACTATATTTTATTTATTAACTATTTATAAATTATTTGCTATTATTTTACAAATTTGTACATTTTAAGAGTATTGTATTGTATTGTTACAGCGAGTGAAAAGTATTAATAGATTTAAGGAAGGAAATTGTTTTATTTATGTTACTAAATGAGGTAATTTGGTCTATGGTATGGATGTTAGGAAGGTATTTGTTTCTGTAAGGCTGTAATATCGGACAGACAATGAAGATGTGCGTAATAGTTAGCGTTGTGTTGCAGTTCTGGCATATAGGTGGAGTTGTCTTACTTATGATGAAGTCGTGAGTTAACTTCGTGTGTCCCAAGCGTAAACGAGCAAATTTTATTCTGTCATATCTTGAATGTGTTTTTGTGTTTGCAGTGAGAGAGAGCTCTGTCAATGTTTTGTTTGGGTTAACATTTTTGTAGTGCAGTGAAGTGTTGTCCCACATAACTTCCCTGTAGCTTTTATTGCATTGTTTTAAATGCTTACGTATGTCAACAGTGTTTAAATCTGTTTCCACTATAAGAGGAAACCTGAGACTGTATTTAGCAGTTGGATCAGCTAATTCATTTCCAACTATACTGCAGTGGCTGGGGATCCATATGAGAAGTAAGTTATTCTCTACAGATAACAGGATTCTTCTAATTGCGGTGGTATAGAACGATTGGTTGTTAACGTTTGCTATTGCTTTAAGTGATGAAAGGGAATCTGTGCATGTATAGATGGCTGCTATTTCGGCAGTAAATATCGAAGTAAAATGGGGCAGTATACTTTTTGAAATTACTGCGTTTGAGGTTGTGACGCTGTATGAAACACCAGCTTCTGACTTCGATCCGTCGGTGTACAAAAATTTGTAATGATTAAGAGAATTTTTAAGTTCTCTAAACTTTTGCTGATTTATTTCGGGAGGGGTGTTTGGCTTAAGAGATGTGTTTAGGGGTAAATTTATTTGTCTTTTATCGAATTTCCAGGGAGGAATAAATTCCTTTTTGGTACTGATGGGAGCTATTTGTAGTTGAAGTTGGTTAATTTGGTCTATTGTTTTTTCTAAGATTGAGGGGAGTTTGTGATATTTTTTGTATTTGATAATTTTTTTATAGGTATTTTCTATAGGGGTTGTTACCGCCGAAATACAGCCTAACGGTCATCGAGCACCTTGGTATAACCGCACCGACGGGGTGAGCAAAGCACACCTGCATCAAACAAAGCATCCCTGTATGTAGATGACAGATGGGCAACACCGAACACCCAAGCGGGAGTGAGCATAGCTAGGGCGGAGCGTTCGGACAGGTTTTTTTAAAGACGCACATGATTGTTTTGTCAAATATAATTTTTGAACTTATAATTGAATTAATAAAAAAAAACGAATAACCGCTATTAAAAGATGTCCGAGTAATTTATTTTACACCGCCGCTAACAGTTCTTTAAAAAAACCTGCATATAAATTATCCGCGAACAAATCATTGCAAAAAAAGAGAAAAAGACGCCGCGTGTGTATGTGAATGTGTATGTGTTCATAAAACGCTTCAAGTAGAGTCGGCTCTACCACAGACTTAATTGTACATACATATATAAGCATCGTCTGCAGCGTCTGCAACAGTAGATTGTGTTTCATCGTACTAACATACACGAACAGTGGATTGTGTTTCCCCAGCATACAAACAATCGTATCGGTTTCGCGCCAAAGTTTGTGGATCTAACGCGCTTCATGTAGAGACGGCTGTACCACAAATTGCACACATACAAGCAACGTCTTGCGTGTAGCGTCTATAGGGACGAACGTTTTTTATTCATTAGTACTGACGCGTACAAACAGAACGAATTCGAGAACATTCGCGAATACATTTTTTATATTTGAAAAATAACGTTTGTAATTAAACAAACCAAACATGAGTGAAACATGTAATGCGTGTAAGAAGCTGCGCTTTGGCAGCGGCAAACAAAATTGGGTGCAATGTGACATATGTTATTTGTGGTATCACTTTGCATGCGTCGGTGTGGACAGTAGCATTGAGAGTAGCGACTGGAAGTGCATCCAGTGTCAGCTACCCATTCCAAATGTCAACAATACTGCCATAAACGTGGAGGAGATAAACGTAAATACAACAACGTCACATACACTATTACAACAGCCCTCGCCATTGGAAGGCGGCACATCGCAGTGTACTGAGGTACATTTCTAAAAACCAAGTACAACTGACGCTCAAATTGACTGCATCAAAATAAGTGAGCGTACCTCGAACAACCACAGCATCTCCGGACCTTCCAACTCCCAAAGCTTACTGTTGGCAATGTTGGAAGAAAAACGCAACGTAGAGCAAAGGTATATAGAGCAAAAATACAAGTTGCTAGCAGAACTAGGTTCTAATGCAGTATCAATGTCTATCGGTCCCACTACCGCTCAATTAGCCGCAAGACAAGTTTTACCACCGGACTTGCCCCGTTTTGGTGGATGTCCGGAAAAATGGCCAACGCTCATCAGTTCATACGAAAACAGCACTAGAGTAGCAGGATTTTCTGAGGTTGAAAACATGCTTCGTCTTCAAAAATGTCTTAAAGGTAAAGCGCTCGAACTAGTGCGAGATAAGCTGTTACTCCCATCAATGGTTCCAGACGTAATCAGCCCCCGCAAAACATTCTTTGGAAGACCGGATCAATACCCGTAGTACAAGCATTCGGCGATTGGTTGTACTCTATTGCGGAGGCAGCATCTACTGTGATACCTAGCACGAGTGTAAAAGCCAGCAACGTAAACGCACATTCAAGTATGTCAATTGTTAAGCAAGACGTCGATGCAGAGCCCAGAGCTGACGACACAAAGAGCGCAGTCCTACAGTGCGTGATGTGTAAAAATACTGAGCACCAGGTTACACAGTGCGAACAAATTAAATGTCTTACAATTACACAGAGAGAACGCATAATACGTGAAAACAAAACATGTCACAAGTGTTTGAAGGTACATGGTCGTAAATGCTTTTCTAAGAAGGTATGCGCTGTGAATGGATGCAACCAGAAGCATCACCCACTATAACACAAGAGTTCCCAGAGTTCTGAAGGGGTCAGCGCCCATCAAACCGAAATTAGCAGCGATGAACAGTTTTTTCGCATTCTACCAGTAAAGTTACATGGAGATGGTGCTACTTTGGACACCTACGCGTTCTTAGATGAAGGTTCTTCCGTCACACTAATCGATGAAGTCGCCTTCAAACATCTGAACGTACGTGGTACCCAGGATCCTATCTGCCTGCAGTGGACGAACGAAACAACTCGAAGGGAAGAAACATCTGTTCGGGCGCATATTCAGGTGTCAACCGCAAATAGTGACAACAAATATTGGTTAAATAATGTACACACTGTCAAGAATATAGCTCTGCCGAAACAGACCATCAACGCTACTGAATTGAGTAAAAGGTATGCTCATTTAAGCAACTTACCACTCGAATCTTACTATAATGCTACGCCATTACTGCTAATCGGTACAAACAACTGGAAAGTAGCAGTACCACGCAAGCTCCGAGAATGAAAGTGGAGTGACCCCATCGCTTCAAAGTGTATATTGGGGTGGGGTATACAAGGAACCAGAAATTCCAATACTCACTTTTCAATGCATCAATGCGACTGCAATTGGGACGAGATAAACACAGCGGTAAAGGAAAGTTTTAACGTCGACTCAGTCGTGCCAAAAGACCTACGCTCAACTGACGATGAAAAAGCTATTCAAATTCTAGATGAAACTTGCACAAAGATCAATGGCCGCTTTCAAGTTGGGCTACTTTGGCGGAATAAAGAAGTAGCTTTGCCTGAAAGCTATTCCAACGCAATAAAACGCCTCAACTGTCTTAAAGCCAAAGTGAGCAAAGAACCGAACTTGTACTTAAAAATACAAAATGAAATAGACAATCTGCTAAGCAAAGGCTACGCGGTGGAGCTGACAACCAACGAAATTATGAAATCAGATGGTCACTTTTGGTACTTACCAATCTTTATCGCTCTAAACCCGAATAAACCGCAAAAAGTAAGACTGGTTTATGCTCAACGGCCCGGACTACTTAAATCCACTTACGGATGTTTTGATGGCATTTCGCATGGGTCGAGTTGCCGTGTGCGGTGACATCGCTGAGATGTTCCATCAAATCAACATTCAGGATACCGATATGCATGCTCAACGATTTTTGTGGTTCGATAAGAACACAAAAAATACGAGAGTTTTTGTAGTGCGCGCAATGACATTCGGAATATCTTGTGCACCATGCATCGCCCACTACGTTCGCAACAAAAATGCAAATGGATATGCACAACAATGTCTACGAGCATATGAAGCAATCACCAAGGCACACTATGTCGACGACTTCATTGACAGCATGAACAGCGAGACAGAAGCTATTGACATTGCATGTAAGGTTCGAGATATTCATGCAGCCGGCGGTTTCAATATCAGAAACTGGGTGTCAAATTCTACTACGGTTCTTCAGAAGCTGCGAGTACTAGGAGATCCGGAAAAAGTCCTTGGTATGTATTGGGATCCATCATCTGACGTCTTTCGATATATTTTCAGGTTCGCAAGACTAAAACGAAACGTTCTGTCAGAAGAGATTGTTCCTACAAAACGCGAGGTACTCCAGGGGCTCATGTCTATATTCGACCCACTAGGCTTGCTGTCATGTCAGGATGTGTGTGGCGTACTGGTATAGGCTGGGACGATGAATTGCTAGAGCCACTGCTTAAACTCTGGCGACAATGGAAGGTCATTTTGCCACGAGCCACTTCGGTAGAAGCGCCTCGGTATTACTCGAAAATGTTAAATGAGGCCGATCGCATCGATCTCCACACATTTGTGGACGCAAGCGAACACGCTTATGCAGCGGTCTGTTATCTGCGAGTACAGAAAGGGTGCGACCTAGACGTGACACTAGTGGCAGCCAAAAGTAAGGTGGCACCTCTAAAGCCGCTTTCAATACCGCGTATGGAACTACTGGCAGCATTAATTGGAGTTCGTTTAGCAAAAAATGTGCTGAACATTCGAGGGCTAAAAGTTGACGGCAGCACCTATTGGTCGGACTCTAGAACCGTCCTTCACTGGCTAAATATGGATCCACGTAACTTTAATTCATTTGTTATGTATCGAGTTGGAGAAATTGTGGAAACTACCAGCCTAGCACAGTGGCGTTGGGTTCCCACCAAGGTTAACACAGCAGCACAGCTACGAAATTCAGTACAAAGCTTGACATGGAGAAATGTCTTTACGGACCGGATTTTCTTCAGCAATCCGAAGACGAGTGGCCAGTACACAAATTAAATACACAATCTGGCGAGGTTGACTACACAGAAGTGCGACAACACGTACTGGTGCTAAAGAAAGTCAATGCTTACAAACAAAATATTGACTTCTTTTCCGACTGGAAACGTTTATACAGAGCTGTGGCAACAAAGCTGCGTGCTAAATGCACTAAACAACATGCACCAGAAGCGCAGACACCTGAACTAATATACGAAGCAAAAAACATTCTGTACAAATACGCACAATGGCAGTCCTTCGCATCGGAATTTTATGACCTGCAGTCCAAACGCCTCATAGACAAATCAAGCTCTTTGATTGCCTTAAACGTATATCTCGATGAAGATGGTGTCATGCGTGTACAAGGAAGAGCAGACCGAATCAATTGTAACAGCGATGCAGTGGTGATTCCTAAAGACAATCATATTGCCGTTTTACTGGTAAAACATTACCATGAGCAGAACCACCACGCACTACATGAATCTACAATAAATCTCATCAGAAGCGTATACTACATTGCACGGCTGCGCATACTGTACAAATCAGTTCGCAAAATGTGCCAAAAATGCAAGATAGATACAGCGATGCCTCAGTTTCCTCAAATGGCACCACTTCCAGCTGCAAGAGTTGCAAGCTTTGAGAGACCATTCACGTACACTGGTGTGGACTTCTTCGGCCCGATGTTTGTCAACGTGGGAAGGCACAAGGAAAAACGCTGGGGCGTACTTTTTACATGTCTCACCCTGCGGGCAATACACATAGAAGTGGCATACAGTCTGGACACTAGCTCCTGTATAATGTGTCTCCGCAACTTTATGGATCGGCGAGGTACGCCAAAAGAAATTTTCTCCGATAACGGCACTAATTTTAAAGCAACAGAAAAAATCGTCAAAGAGGAACTGAAACGAATCGAGTTTGACACGATTGCTGTCAAATACGATGGCATAAAATGGAGATTCAACCCACCCGGCGCACCTCACATGGGAGGAGCATGGGAACGACTCATTCGCTCCGTCAAATCCACGCTTAAGTCAATTTGCCCGTCGAGCAGCTTCAACGATGAGAGCCTACGAAACGCCTTGATGGAAGCGGAGTATATTATTAACTCTCGCCCATTAAGTTTCGTTTCTCTGCAATCTGACGACGATGATGCGCTTACTCCTAATCATCTGCTTATGGGATCTCCGAGTGGCTATAAGCCGCCATCTATCGGCGACTCAGATCTCAGGCAGCGATGGCATCAGGTGCAATTGTTCGCTGATCGTTTTTGGAAACGATGGGTAATGGAATACACTCCAACGCTCACCAGACGCTCGAAGTGGCATTCTAAAAGCCCGCCAATTTGTATTGGAGATGTAGTCATTGTGGTTGACAAAAATCTTCCAAGGAACTTATGGCCCAAGGGACGTGTAACTGATGTCATAAAAGCAAAGGATGGTCAAGTCAGCAGAGTTACTATAAAAACACTACGAGGCGTCATGAACCGTCCAGCGTCTAAAGTGGCTGTACTGAACGTCGGCTATGAAGAAGGTAAACTCCTTGCAGGTGTTTACGTGGGGGGGAATGTTACCGCCGAAATACAGCCTAACGGTCATCGAGCACCTTGGCATAACCGCAACGACGGGGTGAGCATCAAACAAAGCATCCCTGTATGTAGATGACAGATGGGCAACACCGAACACCCAACCGGGAGTGAGCATAGCTAGGGCGGAGCGTTCGGACAGGTTCTTTTAAAGCCGCACATGATTGTTTTGTCAAATATAATTTTTGAACTTATAATTGAATTAATAAAAAAACGAATAACCGCTATTAAAAGATGTCCGAGTAAATTATTTTACACCGCCGCTAACAGGGGTGTTTTTTACGACAAATATGATGGTGTTTACACTTAGTGGTTAAGAGTAATGCACGGGAATAATTGCACCATTGGTTTATGTCTGCAAATAGGGTATTCATGTTCAATGCGCTTGTTTTCTTATTAATTGTTTTAACTAATGTGTAATCGTCAGCGTATGCAGTGAACTGAAAGGTTTTATGATTAGCTTTTGTTTTGTTTAATATGTTGAAGGCTATTGCAAAGAGTATGACAGACAATGGTGATCCTTGAGGAATTCCGCTGTATAATGGTTTCGGTGTAGAAGGAGGAGTTAACTTGTACTATTATTTTTCTATTTGCGAGGAAATTTCTGATGAAATTTATGATTTTTGGGCCAACTTTCCATTCTTTCAGCTCGTCTGTTATGCTATGTGCACCTACCCTATCAAACGCCTTAGCGAAATCCAGAGATATTAAGTATATATGGTTTTTTCTTGACAGGGCTGAGGTGATCTGATAATCTAGCATGGCTAGGGGATCGGACACCGATTTCCCTTTTCTAAATCCCATCTGCCGACTATCGAGAAGCTTAGAGTTTGTGGCAAGCCACCAAAGACGGTGTTACCGCCGAAATACAGCCTAACGGTCATCGAGCACCTTGGCATAACCGCAACGACGGGGTGAGCAAAGCACACCTGCATCAAACAAAGCATCCCTGTATGTAGATGACAGATGGGCAACACTGGACACCCAACCGGCAGTGAGCATAGCTAGGGCGGAGCGTTCGGACAGGTTTTTTTAAAGCCGCACATGATTGTTTGTCAAATATAATTTTTTGAACTTATAATAAAATTAATAAAGAAAACGAATAACCGCTATTAAAAGATGTCCGAGTAAATTATTTTACACCGCCGCTAACAGTTCTTTAAAAAAACCTGCATATAAATTAACCGCGAACAAATCATTGCAAAAAAAGGGAAAAAAGACGCCGCGTGTGTATGTGTACGTATATGTGTTCATAAAACGCTTCAAGTAGAGTCGGCTCTACCACAGACTTGATTGCACACATATAAGCATCGTCGTGGATGTGAGCGTCTGCAACAGTGGATTGTGTTTCATCGTACTAACATACACGAACAGTGGATTGTGTTTCCCCAGCACACAAAACGATCGTATCGGTTTCGCGTCAAAGTTTGTGGATCTAACGCGCTTCTATGTAGAGACGGCTGTACCACAAATTGCACACATACAAGCAACGTCGTGCGTGTAGCGTCTACAGGGACGAACGTTTTTTTATACATTAGTACTGACGCGTACAAACAGTACGAATTCGAGAACATTCGCGAATACATTTTTTATATTTAAAAAATAACGTTTGTAATTAAACAAACCAAACATGAGTGAAACATGTAATGCATGTAAGAAGCTGCGCGTTGGCAGCGGCAAACAAAATTGGGTGCAATGTGACATATGTTATTTGTGGTATCACTTTGCATGCGTCGGTGTGGACAGTAGCATTGAGAGTAGCGACTGGAAGTGCATCCAGTGTCAGCAACCCATTCCAAATGTCAACAATACTGCCATAAACGTGGACGACATAAGCGTAAATACAACAACGTCACATACACTATTACAACAGCCCTCGCCAGTGGACGGCGGCACATCGCAGTGTACTGAGGTACATTTACAAAAAGCAAGTACAACTGACGCTCAAATTGACTGCATCAAAATAAGTGAGCGTACCTCGAACAACCACAGCATCTCCGGACCTTCCAACTCCCAAAGCTTAATGTTGGCAATGTTGGAAGAAAAACGCAACGTAGAGCAAAGGTATATAGAGCAAAAATACAAGTTGCTAGCAGAACTAGGTTCTAATGCAGTACCAATGTCTATCGGTCCCACTACCGCTCAATTAGCCGCAAGACAAGTTTTACCACCGGACTTGCCCAGTTTTAGTGGATGTCCGGAAGAATGGCCAATGTTCATCAGTTCATACGAAAACAGCACTAGAGTAGCAGGATTTTCTGAGGTTGAAAACATGCTTCGTCTTCAAAAATGTCTAAAAGGTAAAGCGCTCGAACTAGTGCGAGATAAGCTGTTACTCCCATCAATGGTTCCAGACGTAATCAGCACCCTCAAAACATTCTTTGGAAGACCGGATCAAATCCTTGAACGTATGATTGAAAAGACCAGGAAAATCTATGTGCACAAAGACAAACTCGAATCCATAACTGACTATGCGTTAGCAGTACGTAACATCTGTGCCACCATGCAGGCGTGCAGCTTGGATGCGCATCTGAGTAATCCGATGCTCGTTAAAGAATTGGTTGATAAGCTACCAACACAACAAAAGTTGAATTGGGCTATGCACCCACGTAACGAGTCCATACCAGTAGTACAAGCATTCAGCGATTGGTTGTACTCCATTGCGGAGGCAGCATCTACTGTGATACCTAGCACAAGTGTAAAAGCCAGCAACGTAAACGCACATTCAAGTATGTCAATTGCTAAGCAAGAGGTCGACGCAGAACCCAGAGCTGACGGCACAAAGAGCGCAGTCCTACAGTGCGTGATGTGTAAAAATACTGAGCACCATGTTACACAGTGCGAACAATTTAAATGCCTTACAATTATACAGAGAGAGCGCACAATACGTGAAAACAAAACATGTCACAAGTGTTTGAAGGTACATGGTCGTAAATGCTTCTCTAAGAAGGTATGCGCTGTGAATGGATGCAACCAAAAGCATCACCCACTATTACACAAGAGTTCCCAGAGTTCTGAAGTGGTCAGCGCCCATCAAACCGAAATTAGCAGCGATGAACAGTTTTTTCGCATTCTACCAGTAAAGTTACATGGAGATGGTGCTACTTTGGACACCTACGCGTTCTTAGATGAAGGTTCTTCCGTCACACTAATCGATGAAGTCGCCTTCAAACATCTGAACGTACGTGGTACCCAGGATCCTATCTGCCTGCAGTGGACGAACGAAACAACTCGAAGGGAAGAAACATCTGTTCGGGCGCATATTCAGGTGTCAACCGCAAATAGTGACAACAAAATATTGGTTAAATAATGTACACACTGTCAAGAATATAGCTCTGCCGAAACAGACCATCAACGCTACTGAATTGAGTAAAAGGTATGCTCATTTAAGCAACTTACCACTCGAATCTTACTATAATGCTACGCCATTACTGCTAATCGGTACAAACAACTGGAAAGTAGCAGTACCACGCAAGCTCCGAGAAGGAAAGTGGAGTGACCCCATCGCTTCAAAGTGTATATTGGGGTGGGGTATACAAGGAACCAGAAATTCCAATACTCACTTTTCAATGCATCACTGCGACTGCAATTGGGACGAGATAAACACAGCGGTAAAGGAAAGTTTTAACGTCGACTCAGTCGTGCCAAAAGACCTACGCTCAGCTGACGATGAAAAAGCTATTCAAATTCTAGATGAAACTTGCACCAAGATCAATGGCCGCTTTCAAGTTGGGCTACTTTGGCGGAATAAAGAAGTAGCTTTGCCTGAAAGCTATTCCAACGCAATAAAACGCCTCAACTGTCTTAAAGCCAAAGTGAGCAAAGAACCGGACTTGTACTTAAAAATACAAAATGAAATAGACAATCTGCTAAGCAAAGGCTACGCGGTGGAGCTGACAACCAACGAAATTATGAAATCAGATGGTCACCTTTGGTACTTACCAATCTTTATCGCTCTAAACCCGAATAAACCGCAAAAAGTAAGACTGGTTTGGGATGCTGCAGCTAAATCACACGGAAAATCATTAAACGACTTTATGCTCAACGGCCCGGACTACTTAAATCCACTTACGGATGTTTTGATGGCATTTCGCATGGGTCGAGTTGCCGTGTGCGGTGACATCGCTGAGATGTTCCATCAAATCAACATTCAGGATACCGATATGCATGCTCAACGATTTTTGTGGTTCGATAAGAACACAAAAAATACGAGAGTTTTTGTAATGCGCGCAATGACATTCGGAATATCTTGTGCACCATGCATCGCCCACTACGTTCGCAACAAAAATGCAAATGAATATGCACAACAATGTCCACGAGCATATGAAGCAATCACCAAGGCACACTATGTCGACGACTTCATTGACAGCATGAACAGCGAGACAGAAGCTATTGACATTGCATGTAAGGTTCGAGATATTCATGCAGCCGGCGGTTTCAATATCAGAAACTGGGTGTCAAATTCTACTACGGTTCTTCAGAAGCTGCGACACGACCAATCGACAACACAAGGTCCCAAAGTACTAGGAGATCCGGAAAAAGTCCTTGGTATGTATTGGGATCCATCATCTGACGTCTTTCGATATATTTTCAGGTTCGCAAGACTAAAACGAAACGTTCTGTCAGAAGAGATTGTTCCTACAAAACGCGAGGTACTCCAGGTGCTCATGTCCATATTCGACCCACTAGGCTTGCTGTCATGTCACACCATTGGTCTAAAAATTCTTCTTCAGAATGTGTGGCGTACTGGTATCGGCTGGGACGATGAATTGCTAGAGCCACTGCTTAAACTCTGGCGACAATGGAAGGTCATTTTGCCACAAGCCACTTCGGTAGAAGCGCCTCGGTATTACTCGAAAATGTTAAATGAGGCCGATCGCATCGATCTCCACACATTTGTGGACGCAAGCGAACACGCTTATGCAGCGGTCTGTTATCTGCGAGTACAGAAAGGGTGCGACGTAGACGTGACACTAGTGGCAGCCAAAAGTAAGGTGGCACCTCTAAAGCCGCTTTCAATACCGCGTATGGAACTACTGGCAGCATTAATTGGAGTTCGTTTAGCAAAAAATGTGCTGAACATTCGAGGGCTAAAAGTTGACGGCAGCACCTATTGGTCGGACTCTAGAACCGTCCTTCACTGGCTAAACATGGATCCACGTAACTTTAATTCTTTCGTTATGCATCGAGTTGGAGAAATTGTGGAAACTACCAGCCTAGCACAGTGGCGTTGGGTTCCCACCAAGGTTAACACAGCGGACGCAGCCACGAAATTCAGTACAAAGCTTGACATGGAGAAATGGCTTTACGGACCGGATTTTCTTCAGCAATCCGAAGACGAGTGGCCAGTACACAAATTAAATACACAATCTGGCGAGGTTGACTACACAGAAGTGCGACAACACGTACTGGTGCTAAAGAAAGTCAATGCTTACAAACTAAATATTGACTTCTTTTCCGACTGGAAACGTTTATACAGAGCTGTGGCAACATTTTTGCTTTACTTACAGAAGCTGCGTGCTAAATGCACTAAACAACATGCACCAGAAGCGCTGACACCTGAACTAATATACGAAGCAAAAAACATTCTGTACAAATACGCACAATGGCAGTCCTTCGCATCGGAATTTTATGACCTGCAGTCCAAACGCCTCATAGACAAATCAAGCTCTTTGATTGCCTTAAACGTATATCTCGATGAAGATGGTGTCATGCGTGTACAAGGAAGAGCAGACCGAATCAATTGTAACAGCGATGCAGTGGTGATTCCTAAAGACAATCATATTGCCGTTTTACTGGTAAAACATTACCATGAGCAGAACCACCACGCACTACATGAATCTACAATAAATCTCATCAGAAGCGTATACTACATTGCACGGCTGCGCATACTGTACAAATCAGTTCGCAAAATGTGCCAAAAATGCAAGATAGATACAGCGATGCCTCAGTTTCCTCAAATGGCACCACTTCCAGCTGCAAGAGTTGCAAGCTTTGAGAGACCATTCACGTACACTGGTGTGGACTTCTTCGGCCCGATGTTTGTCAACGTGGGAAGGCACAAGGAAAAACGCTGGGGCGTACTTTTTACATGTCTCACCCTACGGGCAATACACATAGAAGTGGCATACAGTCTGGACACTAGCTCCTGTATAATGTGTCTCCGCAACTTTATGGCTCGGCGAGGTACGCCAAAAGAAATTTTCTCCGATAACGGCACTAATTTTAAAGCAACAGAAAAAATCGTCAAAGAGGAACTGAAACGAATCGAGTTTGACACGATTGCTGTCAAATACGATGGCATAAAATGGAGATTCAACCCACCCGGCGCACCTCACATGGGAGGAGCATGGGAACGACTCATTCGCTCCGTCAAATCCACGCTTAAGTCAATTTGCCCGTCGAGCAGCTTCAACGATGAGAGCCTACGAAGCGCTTTGATGGAAGCGGAGTATATTATTAACTCTCGCCCATTAACTTTCGTTTCTCTGCAATCTGACGACGATGATGCGCTTACTCCTAATCATCTGCTTATGGGATCTCCGAGTGGCTATAAGCCGCCATCTATCGGCGACTCAGATCTCAGGCAGCGATGGCATCAGGTGCAATTGTTCGCTGATCGTTTTTGGAAACGATGGATAATGGAATACACTCCAACGCTCACCAGACGCTCGAAGTGGCATTCTAAAAGCCCGCCAATTTGTATTGGGGATGTAGTCATTGTGGTTGACGAAAATCTTCCAAGGAACTTATGGCCCAAGGGACGTGTAACTGATGTCATAAAAGCGAAGGATGGTCAAGTCCGCAGAGTAACTATAAAAACACTACGAGGCGTCATGAACCGTCCAGCGTCTAAAGTGGCTGTACTGAACGTCGGCTATGAAGAAGGTAAACTCCCTGCAGGTGTTTACGTGGGGGGAATGTTACCGCCGAAATACAGCCTAACGGTCATCGAGCACCTTGGCATAACCGCAACGACGGGGTGAGCAAAGCACACCTGCATCAAACAAAGCATCCCTGTATGTAGATGACAGATGGGCAACACTGGACACCCAACCGGCAGTGAGCATAGCTAGGGCGGAGCGTTCGGACAGGTTTTTTTAAAGCCGCACATGATTGTTTGTCAAATATAATTTTTTGAACTTATAATAAAATTAATAAAAAAAACGAATAACCGCTATTAAAAGATGTCCGAGTAAATTATTTTACACCGCCGCTAACAGACGGGTTGATATTATTTTATCAAGAACTTTTGAAATACAAGAATTAAGTGATATAGGTCGGTAGGAGTTAACTAAAGTTTTATCGTGGTTTTGTTTATGGATGGGGATAATATTATTAACTTTGAATTGCTGGGGAATGTAATTCTTTAGGATGTTGTTGAAAAGGTTAAGAAGGCGTAGTGTAAGAATTGGGGATAGGTTTTTTAACATAGGGTAGCTTATTCGGTCTGGTCCTGGGGTTTTTCCTTTAAGTTTACTTAATGCGGACTTTAATTCAATAAGAGTAATATCATCTTCCAAAAACATTGCTTCGGAAGATGGGGTATAGGAAATTGTTTGGTGTGAATTGTATTTAAGTTGTTTAAAAGTGAGATGAAAGTTTCTATCGTGTGATGAATTTGACCAATGATTACAAAGTGATTCGGCTATTTCAGATTTGTTAAGGGTTGTTTGAGTTGGGTTGTTTGAGTTGGGTTGTTGGGGTTGGAGAGGCAGTGGATGTTGTGACACGGTTTTAAACCGCAAAAGCGGTTAATATTGGACCAGATGTTAGGAATAGGGGTGTTTGGATTTATGTCAGAAGTGAATCGGTGGAGAGAATCTCATAATTTTATTTAAATCTCTCGTTTCAAGATTGCATTTGCTTTCTTGTATGAAAGAATGTTAGTGGTGCTGATGTCCTTATTTAAATTTTGCCATGCTAAGTTCTTTTTATCTTTTAATTGTTGGAGAGTTGGATCCCACCAAGGTGCATGTTTTACATAATTTGTTTTTAGAGTCAGTGGGATGGCTTGATTTGCACTTTTAAGGATTATTTTAACAATGTTTGCTGTTTCTTGATTGATGTGGGGGCTGGTGGGTCTTTCATCACAGAATTTTTCTGTAAGCCTTCCAAATAAGG
>JAWNNP010000811.1:0-25970 GCA_035044805.1 Leucophenga maculata
CGACATATCGCCAACCTGATGGCAAGTATGTGGTACGTCTCCCCTTCAAAAAGGAATTTCCGAACACAATTGCGCTTGGCTCTTCGCGAGGTGCAGCTATCGCTCAATATAGTCGAATGCAGCGTACACTCAGCACTAAACCGGATTTAAATATAGAGTATCACTCAGTGCTCAATGAATATTTAGGTTTGAACCATATGACTGAAACTTCACCTCTAGAAGTGTATCAGTCGGGCAAATATTTCTCTTACTATTTGCCCCATCATGCAGTTTTACGTCCTCAGAGTAAAACTACGAAGTTGCGAGTGGTTTTTAACGCCTCTAAAAGGTCCCAAAATGGAGTTTCACTAAATGATATTTTGGAGACCGGGCCCACTTTGCAAAATGATCTGCTTGGTGAGATCTTAAACTGGCGCTTCTATCGTTATGTTTATAACGGGGATATTGAGAAGATGTATCGTCAGATAACAGTACATCCAGATGATCGGGAATTCCAGCGTATAGTCGTTCGTAAATCTCTCGAAAGCCCTATGAAGGACTACGCCCTTAGTACAGTCACCTTTGGCGTGAATTGCTCGCCCTATCTGGCAATTCGAACACTTCATCAGCTGGCGGAAGACTGTAGGGATGCCTTCCCTTTAGCATCTAACATATTACGCCAGGAAACATATGTGGACGACATTTTGTCCGGGTCACACGACTTACAGGCAGCTCAAGACTGTCAGTCTCAGGTCATTAAGGCCTTACTCAGTGCAGGGTTTAAATTGCGCAAGATTTCGTCAAACCATCCCGGTTTAGTGCAACAGATCCCACCTGACGATTTATTGGATTCCAATGTACTTAAAATGCCCGATGTCAGTTCTACAAAGACACTCGGGATTAATTGGAATGCTATGACGGATGTCTTTTCGTACTCTGTTAAGATTGCGGAGGCCACTCCTTCAATAACAAAGCGTCAGATACTTTCCTATGTGTCTGCTTTGTTTGACCCCGCAGGCTGGCTTACACCAATTATAGTGCAAGCCAAGATCTTATTGCAGCAGCTGTGGCTTGAGGGCGAGGGCTGGGACGAAACGGTAAAGCCTCTTTCTCTAATAAGATGGCATAATTTTTTAAGGGACCTCTCGGCCATTGAGGCGATCCGAATTCCTCGCTGGGTTGGATACAGTCCCAGCGCGGAGATACAGTTACACGGATTCTGTGACGCCTCTGAGAAAGCATATTGTGCCGCACTGTATTTGCGAGTTGCCTCTCCAGGGGGTGTAATTTCGTCCAGACTGCTCGTAGCAAAGAGCAAAGTCGCACCACTGCAAACACTAAGTCTCCCACGACTTGAGTTATGCGGAGCAGTATTGCTGACTCGGCTGATCAAGCACGTTCTAGCTAACGTGCAGCTTTTTAATGTGAAGCTTCATTTGTGGTCCGATTCGGCAATAGTGTTGGCCTGGTTAGATAAACCTCCCCATGTCTGGAAGACATTCGTAGCGAATCGCATTGCTCTCATTCGAGAGAATGTCTCGAATGCTGCGTGGAGGCATGTTGTATCCAGGGATAACCCCGCGGATCTTGGGACTCGGGGGTGTTCCACCGATGAGCTGCAGAGTTGTGCCCTATGGTGGAATGGACCGACATGGTTAGTTGAACCCTCGAGTACTTGGCCATCCCTGCGGCCGAGTAATATAGCTCCCCCTGAAGCAAAAAAGGTAGAGGTGCTATATACCTCTCTCGAGGACTGGGACGTCTGCTCGGAGTTCACGTCCTATTCCCGGGCGTTGAGAGCTACAGCGCGAATCCTAAATATGATCCCGTCTGGAAATAAGAAGACGAAAAGCGATAGCATTCGACACGCAGATATGCATATCGCCAAGGTGCGTTTGATCATTGCGGCGCAGAAACAGTACTATCCGCATGAATACGCCCTGCTCCAGAACAGCCAGCCGGTGTCCGCAAAGAGTTCTCTAGCCTCCCTTAATCTGAAGCTAGACAGCGAACATCAGATTCGAGTGAACGGTAGGTTAACCCACGCTTTGCTCTCATTTAGCGAACGAAACCCTATCTTGCTTCCGAACAAGTCTCACTTATGTAGCTTATTCCTTCAGTTCTTGCATAGAACTTTACTGCACGCAGATGTGCAATTGATGGTACGCGCCGTACGTCAGGAATTCTACGTCCCCAAGTTGAAGAGTGCGGTAAAGAGCTGTGTTCGCAGTTGCAAAATATGCACGATTTATAAGCAAAAGCTGCAGTGCCAGTTGATGGCTCCTCTACCTCCTGAGCGGGTTCGTTTTGCCTCTCCTTTTACAGTCACAGGAGTAGATTTTGCCGGGCCATTTGCCATTAAATCCTCCATCTTGCGCCAGGGAGCCGTTATTAAAGGATATGTTTCCGTATTCGTGTGCTTCACGACGAAAGCGATCCACCTCGAAGCGGTGTCGTCTCTTTCTGCGTCTGCTTTCTCAGCTGCATTTGATCGTTTTGTTGGTCGGCGTGGCTTACCTCACAAAATGGTGTCGGATAATGGTAGAAACTTTGTAGGCGCCAGTCGAGCGATGTTGAGAGAGTTCAAAGAGTTTCTTCGTACCGCGTCTGACTGTATTGTCAACAAGTACAGCAGTCAGGGGTTTCTGTGGTCCTTTATTCCACCTAGTGCCCCTCATATGGGTGGGCTATGGGAAGCTGCCGTAAAAAGCTTTAAAACACACTTTAAGAAGGTAGCCGGGACGCATACGTTCACCTTCGAGGAGTTTTCAACGCTTCTAGCCCGAATAGAGGCAGTGTTGAACTCTCGTCCACTCTCTCCTATCAGCGACGACCCTTCCGAACTGCTTCCTTTGACTCCTGGCCACTTCCTGCGTGGTAGCCCTTTAACGGCATTCCCGGAACTCCCCAGAGAGAATGTGTCTCTCCTCAACCGCTGGGAAAAGTTGAAATATATGCACCAGGAGTTCAGTCGGCGCTGGAAAACGGAGTATTTGACCGAACTCCACCGTCGGGGTAAATGGAAGCAACGTCAGCGCGATTTGAAGGAAGACGACTTCGTGGTCATTAAAGAAGATCAGCTGCCGCCAACCGAATGGAAGATGGGTCGAGTCGTTCAGACCCATCCAGGGACGGACGGACGCGTGCGGACCGTTGATATTCGTACATCGGGTGGTGTGGTTACGCGTGCAATTGCGAAACTGGTTTTGCTGCCAATGTGCTCTGACCAACACCAATAATCTTAATGCTATTCCCTTAAATTTTAACTTTACACCTCTAGTACGTTAATTTGTAGAATAACAGTAGTCTCAAAACTAACCTAGCCCTAGGGGTTGCTCTATACCACTGCCTCAGGGATTTAACTACCAATGCCCTTACTGATACCTTTCTTTTGTACCCTACAGGTCGTTTCTGCTATGCAGGCTATGCAAAAAGCAGCATGCGCTGCGTTTTTGTCCAGCCTTCAAGCGAATGAAGCCTATTGAACGGCGACAAGTTGCTAGGCGTCTGGAGTATTGCGGCAATTGTCTTGCCAAATCGCACCGTATCGGTGCATGTCGTTCCAAAGAGGTGTGCGGGGTGTGTGGCGACCTTCACCACACGATGCTGCACGTGTCAATGGAGGATATGCGGTCCGCCTCTCAACGACAGAACAACGGAAGATCCAAGAAGGCGCCGCCAGCAACAGATCTGCGGAAGAGGCTAGGGCGCCGTCGGTCTTCGGCAGAGACGTCATCCGAGGCCGCACCGAAGCGACAGTCTCGATCCAGGGTGCGTCGACCGGAAGGTGAGCGTCGGCCAGGGGGTGTGCGTCGTCGAGTAAGCGTTGTCGACAATGTGGAGGAACGCGTCAAGGTAGCCATTCGCAGTCTTACTGGACTGGCCGAGTTATTGATGGTTGCCACTCGGCAAGGCGGGCGGCATATTCGCGCGGGGTCGACCCGTAAGCGAAGTTGATTCATTGCAATGAATTAAATATATTATTATAAGTCTAAAGTATTAGTTAGAAAATGAATTGTAACGAATTTGGAGTATTTTTCGTTTGAAATGTAACGGCTGCACACCCTGTGCTGTGGAAGTCGATTAAAGCGCCATACTTGGTTTCCACGATCGCGGTCGTGTCAACCTGAAAAACTATAGCTAGTTAGTTGGAAACAAACGCTAAAAAGAACGACACGGAGCATACGGGAGTGCAGTTGCTGAATTTATAAGAAAATTATGAGTCCCAGTATTAAATAAAACTTATAACGTTTTTTCATAACCCATAATTAAAATCGGTGTCTCTTCTTATAAAATAAAAGTGTCGTGAGCCTTTCAGCTCATCTTTCATCGAACTCATCTCGACACCAACCTCAGCGGAGTCACAGCAGCATAGCCGTTCCTCAGCGCACCAGCGGGAGCGTCCGTTAAGTAGCACCAGCCCAGCAGCCGAGTTACCATTCACTGCTTGATTACAAGTGAGTTACCGGCTGCCTATGCCATATTTAAACCTAATTAGCGTATGCAGGTTGAACGTTTCCTATACGTTCGGCTAAATAATTTGCCCGTGAACCTTAGTTCACCCGTTTTGAGCAGCTCTCCGCTCAATCACCTACCGCGGTCAGATAAAATGTACCGAACGCCCTCTTTGCGATCGGCCGCGTTTTGATTAAGCGCAAATTATTACAGAAAGTAATCTTTATTTTATTTAAGAAATGACTCTGTATTTTGTTTATTTATTATTTTAAGAAATGAAACTGAATTTTTTTTATTTTAAGCACTACATAATATATATAGACTATTCTCAAGATGTGAACACTTTTTTTTAAATTAAAACAACCGTTCTGAAACCGTTTTCAAAATTAACGATGTTTTAAATGAATGTTGAAATTGTCGATGTTCCAAATCATCGATGTTAAAAATCTGCGTCACGATGTCAACGTCACAACATCGAGTGGGTCTCACAGCTGCTCCAGTAGACGATGCACAGATCATCCATCGTTGTTGAGTTGAATTAGCTCGAGCACGGTGCATCTGTTAAGACACCACGCGCGCCAACGGTCAGGTTTCATGGACTTAGCATCCCTAAATATATGATGAAGTATGAAAGGAAACATATATAATCTTTTTCAAATTTTTATTGGCAATCTGTCCTTAGGACCATATGCATAGTTGTAATAACAATTAAAAAAATAGATGAACTCCAATGAGATCATCTATTATACGCTTAATATTATACTTATAACATAATTATATTTCTATATGTACATATGTACGAGCTTTTTTTACCCGCGACTTCGTCCGCGGATCTTCCGATAAATAGTAGCATATCTAATTAATTTTCTTATTTTGCCTCATTTGTGGAACTATACGGGGGTGGTGTACCGCCCCTCTAATTTTGTTCACACATAACAGGTTGACTTCTTCTCATCCTCTTAACATGTACACCAAATTTCATCTCTGTACCTTAAATGAATGCAAAGATATGACAGATTTTGATTGTCTCTTATATGGGGGGGGGGGCAACGCCCCCTCCGATTTTGTCCAAACTTAACTGGTTGACTTCTCCTCATCCTCTTAACATGTATAGCAAATTTTATTTCTGTACCTTAAATGGATGCAAAGATATGACAAATTTTTATTGTCTCTTATATGGGGGGTGGGGGCAACGCCCACACTCCTGATTTTTTCCAAAACTTAACAGGTTGACTTCTCCTCCTCCATCCTCTTAACATGTATAGCAAATTTTATTTCTGTACCTTAAATGGATGCACAGATATGACAAATTTTCGCATTATCGCTTATAACGGGGGGTGGGGCTACGCCCTCCTCATGATTTTGTCCAAACTTAACAGGGTGACCTCCCCTCATCCTCTCAACATGTATACCAAATTTCATCTCTGTACCTTAAATGAATGCAAAGATATGACAAATTTTGATTGTCTCTTATATAGGGGGGCGGGGCAACGCCCCCCTCTGATTTTGTCCAAACTCAACAGGTTGACTTCTCCTCATCCTCTTCGACATGTATACCAAATTTCATCTCTGTACCTTAAATGGATGCAAAAATATGACCAATTTTAAATTTCGCTTATATGGGGGGTGGGGCCACGCCCCCACCGATTTTGTCAAAACATGGCCTATGTTCTTTTCCATCATCCCATCTATCTCTAGTCCAAAATTCAGACGAATTGGTTGAGTTGTTTAGCCGTAAGAGAGGAACATACATACATCCATACATACATTCATACATACATACATACAAACTTTCGCATTTATAAAATTAGTAGGATATACAAATTATATTTAGTTTTTAAAATGTGGATGTTAAATCAAGGATGTGGAATCTTTTCAACCGTCTCACAGTTCCAGTACTAACCAGAAGATTTTTAGCCAGTTCATTTTCGTGGTAATGTAGTCTTTCTAAGTCTTTTTTAGAGACTTGGACTATTTTATCCCTGACAAAAGGTATGTTCAAGTCTTGGTGAATGGCATAATTGGTTATATACCAAGGGGCATTAACAATGCTTCGAAGCATTTTGTTTTGAAAGCGTTGAATAATTTCTACATTTGAGTTGCTTGAGTGCCCCAAAGTTGCAGCGCATACGTCCAGACCGGTTTTAGCATCACTTTATGCAAAAAAATTTTTTACGGCCATACAATATTGTTTCTCCTCAAAAGCCTCAATTATTGTATTGAAAACCCTGTGTCATTGCTCAGTTGTACTGTGGTGTCTTCTAAACCCAAACTGATGTTTTGGTATAATGGCGTGTTCGTCTAGGATTGGTAATATTCTTCTTAAAAGTATTTTCTCAAATACTTTAGAAAAACTTACCGGCAAGCTAATAGGACGGTATGATGGAGTACTATTTTCTGGCTTATTGGGTTTTGGTATCATAACCACTTCCGCGCATTTCCATTGAGATGGATAGTAGTGCAATCTTAGCATTGCGTTGTAAATATATGATAAAAGGCGAACACATTTGGGAGGAAGATTTTTTAGTGTGCAGCCATCATTTTTGTTATAACCTGGAGATTTTCTATTTTTAATTAGATTAATTTCGGCTTTTACTTCAGCAATAGCAGTTTGTGGAATCGGTAGACTCATTTGACAAGGGGACTCAAGAAAGTTTAACACTTCATCTTCAGAGGCTAAGTTGTTCACAGCATTGGGCTGAAAGACTGTCTGCAAGTGGCTGGCAAAAGCGTCAGCTTTATCAACATCAGATCGGCACCGTTTACCATTGTTATTAATAATAACAACGCTCCTCTGTTTTGGTCGTTTGAGATACTTTGTGGCTCTCCAAAGGTTGTGCTGTCCACTCCCTGAAATGGGATCCAGTTGTCTCAAGTAGTTTGCCGTGTTTTCGTTTCTTAGTTTTTGAAGTTGTTGTTTTAAATCACTGGCTGCCATATTAAACAAACGTTTGTGGGCTGGAGAACGGCTGTTTTGCCAGTTTTTTCGAAGCTGTCTTTTCCTTTTTATTAATTTTCTTAGCTCAATGGATAGAAAAGATTGGTACATGCCAATCTTTAGCGCCATTTACCCTTGTTTCCTGAGTAAAGAAATTACCTGCCTCATGTATAGCATTCGTCAAGTATTCCACAGCTAAATCAATGTCAGTCACACTCTTCAGTGAAATGTCAACATTAATATTGTTTTCAAGCCAATCCTTGAATGCTGGTACATTTGTCGAATTCGTAATAATTCTATACGATCTCTCTTTGTCGTGTACTATAGTTGCATATGTGACAATGAATGGAGAGTGGTCGGAGCTCAGTTTATAGCTTTCTTCTATGTGTAAGTGTTGTTGGCTTAATCCTGTATACACAACGAAGTCCAGTAGGTCAGGAGTTTTTCTACTATCGGTAGGCCAATATGTTCGTTTTCCTGTTGATAAGGTATTAAATCTGTTATTATTCAAACACTTGTACAGCTCTCTGCCGTTTGGATTTATTAATCTAGAACCCCACCAGTGATGTTTAGCTTTATAGTCACCGCCAGCAATAAACGTTGAACCTAGAGATTTGAAGAATTTATCATATTCAGACGATTTTAGCGAGTATCTTGAGGGAAAATAAACTGCTGTCACTGTTAAATATTTGTGCATGCACTGAACTTGAATAGCGCTGCTTGAATAGCGCAATCCACTACACAATCCAGTGTTTGGTATACGACCAATACCTACAAGGGTCGATAACAAAGTTCCGCTATGTTTTTTTTTTTTGTGCGTTTATGTTATATTTATCCAAGCCACTTCGTTAAATGTGCAATCAAAATTTGGCAATCTCACATTATCGGCAATTTATTGCCCCCCTCGTTTTACTGTAACCGAAAAACAGTTCATAGACTTTTTTAACACATTGGGTGATCGCTTCTTAGCTGCAGGAGATTATAACGCCAAACATACCCATTGGGGATCACGGCTTTCGAATCCCAAAGGGAAACAGCTCTATAAAGCACTCATAAACACTCAAAATAAGCTGGACTATGTCTCACCATGCAGTCCCACATACTGGCCAACAGACTTTGCAATTACACGAAAAATCTCAACCAGATTAATTTCTGCAGAATCACTCGCAAATCTGTCATCGGATCGATCTCCCATAATTTTTAATCTGTTGGAATACCCACAATACAAACGAAATCCCAGTTTTCTCACCGCTTACAATACGAATTGGCTTAAATACAAAAAATATATAAGCAGCCATATTGAACTCAACCCTGGAATCAACTGCGAAATGGATATAGACAACTCTGTCAGTGCCCTTAACTCAGTTCTCGCTGCTGCAGCAAAACACTCTACACCACAATTTAATGCACCTCCAACGACAAATCATAGCATAACAAATAGTCATATTGAAAATCTGGTTGCAAAAAAACGCCGCCTAAGAAGAGAATGGCAAAACTTGAGATCTCCAGCTGCAAAATTAAGGCTGAAAACAGCTACTTGTGAGCTGACTACGGCCCTCAAGCTCGCGCTACTATTCAGCCACCCGCTGAGGTACCTAAACCTATTAGAGATAATACTGGCAAATGGGCTCGCAGTGATGAAGAAAAGGCTAAAATTTTTGCAGCACATCTTAAAAATGTATTTCAGCCAAACCCGTCGACAAACGGTTTCGCTCTTCCTCCATATCCGGATAGGAACTATTCAGCATCCCTCCGAATACACACACATGAAGTAAAAAACATCATAAAAAATCAACTAAACCCAAAAAAGGCTGCCGGTCATTATCTTACCATCATCTTATTTCTCCAAAAATGATCGTGGAACTCCCCAGATCAGCTATTAATTATATTACCAAACTTTTCAATGCCATTCTAAAAAGTGGTTATTTCCCCACCCAGTGGAATAAATCAATCATTGTCATGATCCCGAAGCCTGGTAAGGATAAAACTCAGGCGGCATCATATAGACCCATAAGTCTTCTATCATGTCTGTCCAACCTCTTAGAAAATATTTTTCTCACAAAAATAAGCCAGTACACTCAAAATATCATCCCTACCCATCAATTCGGTTTTCGCGAAAAGTATGACACCATTGAACAAGTCAATCGTATTATCTCAGAGATTCGAACTGCGTTTGAGCACCGTGAATACTGCTCCGCAATCTTTCTCGATATTGCCCAAGCGTTTGATCGAGTTTGGCTCGAGGGGCTTAAGTACAAAATTAATGTGTTGCTCCCACAAAATACTCACAAGGTTCTTGAGTCATATCTCAGCGAAAGAACCTTCGTTGTGCGACAAAATGATTTTCTAACAGTAGAGTCGGAAATCAAAGCTGGTGTACCCCAAGGTAGCGTACTCGGTCCCATGCTATACGTGCTATACACATCAGATATCCCAATTAACCACAACCTCACAACATTAACATTTGCTGACGATACAGCAATATTAAGCAGGCCCCGATGCCCAATACAAGCTACAAATCGACTTGCAGATCACCTCACCCATCTCGAAGAGTGGCTGGACAACTGGCGGATAAAAGTTAATGAACAAAAAAGTAAACACGTTACATTCACGCTCAATAGAGGTACTTGCCCTACGCTAACTCTGAACAATATTACGATCCCACAGGCCAATGAGGTCATGCATCTCGGCATTCATCTCGAAAGACGACTCACATACCGCAAACACATTGAAGCGAAGAAAGCACAAATTAAGCTGAAGGCCAACTCCCTACACTGGCTTATTAATTCACGATCACCCTTAAATCTGGATTACAAGGTATTGTTTTATAACACAGTAATAAAGCCTATTTGGACATACGGATCCCAGCTATGGGGCAATGCAAGCGCCAGCAATGTGGAAATAATTCAAAGAGCTCAATCTAAAATTCTTAGAACAATAACTGGTGCACCAACGATTGTATTCACAGAGATCTGAATATCCCAACTGTGCAGTCTGAAATAGCTCGAACAAAGCGAAACTATTCTCAAAAACTCTACTATCACCCAAACCCGCTCGCAAGAGCTCTCACTCAACAAAATAACACAACGCGACTCAGGAGAAATGACCTCCCAAGCTCAGTGTTAAATTCTTAGAGCCGCTGTAAATTACTAGCCTCCATCTGGATGCCTAGTACATATTATAAGTTTAGATTTAAGAATTTATTGTAAATTATTGTTAGTCCTAAGAAAAGGAGATACATACAATAAATAAAAAAAAAAATATTATATTTAAAAAATATATATAGTTTTTTGGGCTGTGCATAAATATTTCAAATAATTTATTTTGGTTTTTCCCCCACTTCGAAATAATTTATCGCAGCGCCGTTTCTTTAAATATAATAAATAATACGCACATTTTATTGAAAATCGAGTCTTTTCAAACAAATTTAGTTTAATTTTTTGTTATTTTTGTTTTTTCTTTTGCATCCTCATTTTTTTTTGTTTAATTAATTGACAAAGTTTTTAAAAAAAATGGTACTGGCTAAATTTAACCATTTTGTTGATGAAGTCTAGGACTTCAAAAATAAATTAAAATCTGTTCCGGGAAGTTTAACACATTTTATGTTAGAGTTACAAAAAGAGGAATAAAAAGTCTGTGGCGATCTTTAAAGAGAGCATACGAGGAGCTGATGTGTTCACCTCCAAAATATCTTAATATTACCGAAATGAGGGAAAAGTTCCAGAGGGCATATGTTGAATATTTGTCCTTTGGTGCAGAACTAGGTGATTTGATGAGTTCGATGGCTCATACTGAAAATATTGCCTGTTCTACGCAACGAGCTTTTGAGACTTCTGGTAGTGTAGCTGCCCCTTCTGTGTCTCAAAACATTTCGTTACCTCCATGTGACACAAAACTGTTTTATGATGATTATAGTACATGGCTAAGTTTTCCAGATATGTTCACGGCCATCTATAAGTCTAACTTAAGACTACAACCGGTAGAAAAGTTGTATCACTTGAGGCCAAAAACTCGTGATGAAGCGCGAGTTATGTATCTCCACTCCACATTGAGCCATAATGCTGATAACGACGACATCAGCATTATCGCTCAAAAGTATCTTAATAACAAAGTTGCTGCTTAAGCAAATAACGAAAGCGTCGCCGCTGCGATCGTTATTTATTAGCACAACTCATATGTAATTTAAAACCAATGCTGAATTGACGTCTGTAACATTTCCGTTTGCAAAAGAACAAAACGTGAATGTTGCAACCGAATATTTAAAAGTTTACAAAACAACAACAATGTATAAAGCATTGTTGCAGTTTTGTCAACTAAGCATTTTTTTATTTCAAACAGAGCGAAGCTTAGAAGCGACGTTTAAGAAAACTGTAAAAGTAGTCTTAAGACAAATCTAAAACAATAAAGACGTAAATCGACTAAAATAAATATTTTGGTTCGTATTTTTATTTTTATGTATTTTAAAGTACATAAGTCGCGTGATTTAGTCAACAGATCTCCGCTAACCAACGATGGGTTTGAGTTAGCGTGGCAGAAACTCGTTGATAAATACGAAAACACACGAGTTTTGGTGAACAGTCAGCTCAAGGCATTGTTTGGTTTAGAGCCTGTAGCTTCTGAGAATGGCGCGGCCATTACAAAGTTACAGCGGGAAATCAACAATGCCACTGCCAATTAAAAGTCGAACAGTATAAGCATTGAAAATTGGGATGGTATACTTATATTTCTGTGCTCTACCCGTCTTCCAGATAATACTCTGACGCTTTGGGTGCAGTCTTGGGAAGACAAACGAGAGATTCCAAAGTGGAAGAACACCTTTTTAACAAGCAGGTTCCAAACGTTAGAAACGGTCTCAAATCTTCGTAGCTCTTCGAAGTCCGTTTTTGTTAAGCCTTTTTCAGATTTTAAAAAGTCGAAGCGTTTGAATACTTTTCAAAAAAAAGTAACATACCAGTGTCATATGTGCAAGTCTTCGGAGCACAATTTGATCAAGTGTCCGAAATTTTTAGCCCTCAGTCCTAAGCAAAGGACAGATAAAGTGAAAGAGAAGCAACTTTGTTAAAATTGCTTGGCTCACAGTCATTTGAGGAACAAATGCAAAAATGTATAGGTGTACAAAATGTTAAAAACCCCACCACACGCTGCTCCATTGGAACACTACTGCCAATGTTTTAACTTCTCACCACCTTCTCCGGCAGTTCAGTCAGATTCCAATGGACAGTCAGGTTCTTCGCAAGCAACGAGCAGCAATAGTTTGCAATCTTGCTTTGCATTTTCCACAAAAAATGTGCTCTTGGGAACAGCTTTAGTGCAATTAAAATTTAATAATATGGTTGTTTCTGCTCGAGCACCGATAGACTCGGGATCTGAAGGTACGTTCATTTCGGAACGTCTTCAGAGGCACCTTGGTGTGCGATGCGAACGAGTACATGCACATGTTTGAGGGTTGAATACATCTGTGGCTGCTAGAATTAATAGGTCTTGTCCTTTAATTCTTCAGTCATCACTCGATCCAATCTTTAAATTGGAGACGAGTGCCTTTGTTCTACCCAAACTTACTGGATTATTGCCCAGTAAAAATATCACATTGCCGTCAAATGTCAGTTTTGATTTAATTGAGAGTGTTCAGGTCGACATTTTGATTGGCGAAATAGTGAGAGAGGGTATATAACAAAATATTTTGGGTTCATTGCTGGCTCAACGAACTGTTTTTGGGTGGATTCTTACGGGTCCACTCTCTCCCCCCCACCAAGTGCAATACGATTTCTATTGTATCCTGTTTTACAAAGTTTAGCTTGGGTCAGCAATTAGAGACCATTTCCAGTAGGGCTTTTCAGAGTGTTGAGGACGAGTTCAGTGAACGAAATTTCGTCAACACCACTCGAAGGGAAAGTGATGGGAAATATGTGGTCACTCTTCCTGGTCGCCCTGATTAATACTGTGAGCAGCCTCTAGGAGCTTCACGCTCTGTAGAACTAAAGCAGTTTATGCGAAATGAGTCTGCGCTTATCCGGATCTCATAGTTTAATTATGACAAGGAAGGTAATGAGTGTTTGAACTTGCAGCCCTTGTGTAAGGTAACCCCCCTAGACAAGGGCGTATCCAGTTTCGGCGAAGGGGGGCCCGCTGTCCTCGAAGGGGGGTCTAACTTTGTAATTTTTTTTTTTAGTAGGCAAAAGTTCGAAATATGTAGTAAAATACATTTTTTAACGAACTTTTCAAAAATTAGGGGAGGCCAAGGCCCCCCTGACCCCCCTGGATACGCCCTTGCCCCTAGATGTCAATGAACGACACCATTTAACTAATTATACATATATAAAACTAGAAAGCACCCCTACTTTTTGTCTTGGAGAAAAGTGATTCAGTTTTGAAGAGAATTGTTTTTGGTTCGTCTGATAAAGCTGAAGTGGAACTACGGTCACATTTGGATTCAATTGTGCCCCATACCTGGACATTTGGACTTTATGTCGTTTGGCAGATGACGTCCAGGATAAATATCCTCTAGCGGCAGAGATTCTGCTCTCGATTATGATGGATGATGCACTTGCTGGTGCTCATGATGTAGCCGCTGCTATTCGCTCACGTGATGAGCTGATAGTAGCATTGAATTCTGCAGGGGTTTCAATGCGAAAGTGGACTGCGAATCATGAAGAAGTATTAGCAGGGATTCCTAGCGATTTTTTGCTTGTCAGTCGCTAGGTTGTTTGATCCGGCAGGCTGGTTAGCTCCAATAGTCGTTTCCGCCAAAATTTTGATCCAAAAAAATTTGGTTGGAGAAGATGGATTGGGACGACTGTTTGTCTGCATCTACACAGCAATCCTGGAAAACTTTTTACAGGTCTATTGTGCCCTAACAGTTGTTGACTTACAGCAACTCATCCAGCCCTACTACCCTAAAAAAGGCCACTAGGTTTTTGGGATTAAGTGCATGCACCGCCCTTCCTGTCACTTGGTAATTGCCAAGATATATGTGCCTGGTTTGGGTTAGAGCTGGGCAGTCCCCCAGGATATGCTCCGGAGTTTCGTCATCCTCCAGACAGAATCTGCAAGTGCTATCACTTTCGATTCCGATTTTATACAAGTGTCTCCTAAGTCTACAGTGTCCAGTCAGGAAGCCCGAAATCATTCTTAGATCTTTCCTTTTGAGACCGTTGCAAATTTCCGATCTCCTTTTGTTGTAAGGGCCTAACAGCTCTTTGCTCTGTTTAAGTCCTTCACATTTTTCCCAGAAAAGTTCTCTTGCTTTCTTTTCTTCCTCTTTTACCAGGATTCTCATTGCTCCTGGTCCGAGCCCGCAGAAAGGCTCTGGACCCATGAATTGGGACGCTGCCCCTCTCCTGGCCAAGTCATCTGCTTGCTCGTTTCCTGGTATGCCCGCATGTCCGGGTACCCAGTATAAAGTGATCTTATTAAATTTTCCTAGGTTATTTAATTTACCTTTACATTCCATGACCAGTTTGAATTTGATCATAGGCGAACTTACTGCTTTAATAGCCGCCTGGCTATCGGAGAAGATAGCGAAGCTTTGGTTCTTGTACCCCCTATTTAAATTAAATTGAGCATCTTTCTATTGCATATATTTCTGCCTGAAAGATACTTGTGAATTTCCCTAGTGATCCGAAGTATTCAGTGCGTGGTCCGAAAACTCCGACTCCACTTCCTTCGTCTGTTAGGGAACCATCTGTGTACCAGCTAATTGCACCTGTTTTGATATTGTAGTTCAGCGTTATGTTTCCCCATTCTTCTTTATTGCTGAGCCCTACTTTAAATCTTCTAGTGAAGTTGTTCATTATGCCTAGGTTGTCACTAGGGTATTCCAGGAGTTGGTGTGCGTCTTTCATATTAACACTTGTTTGATTCCCGATACAGGTCTTCCTGCTAGTGTTAATTCTTCCTTCCCTAGCAATGGCTCTGTCAGCCTGTTGTTGGATATGAAGATGCAGCGGCGTTAGATTTAGTTTAGGACAGGTTCGCATTGCTCCTGTTATAGATATACAAGTCAACCTTTGAACTTTGTTCAGTTGCTTACTAGCTGTTATCAATTTAGCTCTACCCGCCCAGACAATGGCTCCATATGTTATTATGGGTCTGACCATTGTGAGGTACATCAATTTCATTATTTTGGGGGTACACCCCCAGTTCTTACCTGCAATGACTCTGCAAGTCATCATTGCCATTGTAGCTTTCCTCACTGCGTGTTCTAAAGTGAGTCTAAGTCTAAGTGAGTCTTCAATGTGGTACGCTTGTTAAATATTACTCCTAGGTATTTTACCTCCTTGGAGAATTCTATCAGCGTGCCATTCACCCATATTGGCTTGAGTAACTTCATCTTATACTTCCTAGAGAAAGGAACGATAGTAGTCTTAGATGGGTTAATACTCAGTCCTACCTTAGAGCACCAAGATCTTGTGATGTTAATGCCCATCTTAATTTGATCACATAGTGTGTCTTCATGCTTCCCCATGCAGATAAAAACTATGTCGTCCGCATAGCCTTGGCATATGATGCCATTATCTGTATGAAGTTCTAATAGTTCATCTACCACGAGACACCACAGGAGAGGTGATAAAACGCCACCTGTGGGCATCCTTTCGTGGTTTTGACTATAATTTTTTATCAGGTAGGCTAGTCTCGAATGTTCTTGAGTCCAGTAACTATACTAACCATCTGATAAGGTAAGGATCTACACTCCTCTTGTTAAGTGCCTTTGCAACTTTCGTGTGTGATGTGTTGTCAAAGGCACCTTCGATGTCCATGAAAGCACAAATTGCTGTTCCTTTGTCCTTTATGGCATTACGAATTAGGGTGTCTAGCAGGACAGTTTCAGTGGATCTGCCAGACCTATATGCATGTTTATTTCTGTAATCAGGTAAGTGGCCCTGATGTGGTTATCCACTAGTTTTTCTAAGGTCTTCAGCATAAATGAGGTAAGGTTTATTGGTCTGAAGGACTTAGGTGATAAACACCACCTTTGCTTTTCTCCAGCACTTAGGTATATAACAGAGTGCCAGGCTACTTCTAAACATTTTCAGCATTGGCCGTATTAGAAGGTCTAGTCGCCTCTGTAGCAATGCTGGGAATATTTCATCGACTCCAGGGGATTTGAAAGGTTTGAATGAGCCGATGGCCCATCTTAGCATATCTTCCGTGCAAATATCACTTGCTAGTTTCCAGTTCGTTCTTCTGGTGTTACCCTGCTGCAAGTATTCTGGTGTATTTTCTTGCAGTATGGGGATGCATTCTGGAAAATAGTTGCGAGTATAAAGCGTGCTTTCTTCTCCTCATCTTTCGTAAAGGTACCATCTGGCTTCTTTAGACAGAGTCCTTGAACTGTTTTAGTTTTAGAGAGAGCTCTAAATATTCTAGTTGCAGGACTTGTATCTGCAATGTTACTGCAAAATTTTTTAAAGTTATTTCTCTTTGCCTTCCGTATATTTTTTTTTATATTAAGTAAGACTGGTCGTGTACTGTAACCAGTCTCCAGTGCGCTTAGATTTATTAAAGAGGCTTCTTACTATTTTTCTAAGTTTCTCTAAATCTTTGTTCCACCAGGAAGTGTCTTTTACTGACTTGACTTCTTTTTGTTGGCAACTTTGATAGTATGCATCAATTACAGCTGCATTGTAGCCATCAACCATTATTTCTAAGTTTAGTGGTGAGTTGGCTTTCTTGCGATTGTTCATTTCAAATTGCTCTTGAGGACACTTTCATACATTTCCTAGATAGTACGTCTAGGATTCCTAATGATTATCTTGTAGATAGAGGCCCCTGCTATGTCTAAAAGTATGATCCTATGATCTGACATAGATAGTTCATCTGATACCCAGTCAATTGGCGTGTCATCATACATCGAAGCTATCTTTGTATCTTCAATCGAGTCCAGCTCGCCTGGTTGAAGGTCGATTTCCGACTCCTTCTCGGGTGGCGCTTCACGTAATGCCTGTACCTCGATTGGCGACAGCTCGTTCACAACCATATCTGTCGGTTCGGTCGCTTCACCCTTCTCCCTATTCTTGTATACATGTACTGTGATTTTTCCAAACCGGTAATTAATTTTTCTATTCCGGCTTTGGATAGCCTTCATGGACTGCTTATCGATTCCGATCGTGAGCAGCCTGCCACGCATGGATGTTGACTTCTGCATTCTGTATCTTAACCAGCTTGTATAGCTCTTCGGGTTGCTTCCCAGCTCTTCTCGGGAGGTACATAGCAACGATGTGCATACTGGGGATTTCATCCCCACTGCTCGTCGTCATGGGTGTCTCCAGCACCTTCTTTCTAGGCACAACATCTTTTAGTCAGTTGGCTAAGCCCTGATCCTCACAATCGATCAGTAACAAGCTCGACCTAAAGTGCTTCTTCCACCTTGCCTAGGTCTTCCAGGGATAGGATGACTTCCGGGTAGGTACGTGGAAGAACCTCAATTTTTATGCCTTTTGCCTGATCAGCATAGCTAGGTCCGTCCCTGCGGCTTTTAGTTGCCATTTAGTTGCCCTTGCTTCTTTTGGGCTCCGCCATGTTTAGGGGCGTAATTTGCGCCCTTTTCTTTGGCTCGTTGGTGCCATCCACCTTAGTCACAGGCTGAGCCCTGTGCTCTAGCGCCTTCTCTCTGGCTACCTCCGGTCTAAAGCCCTTTTGAATGGGTCCGCTAACAAGACCTGTGTTTGTGGTAGCAGTTTCTGCCTGAGTCCTGGCTGGTCCTTGCCGCTCAGCAGGATGCTTGGGCGTTTCGTCGCCCCTTGTTACGTTTTTTTTAGGCGTTGACCTGCCTGAAAGGTCCTCGTCTTTGATAGTAACGTCTATCCTGTCAGCTAGTTGAGTGGCGTTATTATCCCGCATTAGTTTTTTAATTTTTTTAATATCTATATAGTTCCCACGAGTGTAGGGGTGCTGAGGTCCACCGTGACATAGCCCCCAGTATCACGGCAAGGTCTTAGTTACTCTCCGAGGCGGCCAGGTATCGGAGAGGCTCCGTGTGTATACAGCCTGGATATACCCCCCGTCTGGAAAACTAAACCCAATGAGCAAGGTACGCATAACACTCTGGGTTTGGGGGGGAGGAACTTATAAATGGAAGGTGATAGATGTGGGTAGTAAGTAAGCTTTTAGGGAAGACGTCATCTCAAGCATCTTGTCAGTGCTGCAGCAACAGACACCCGCTTATTGTCCGGGGCTCTTTGTTTGCTACCGCTTATTCAAGAGCTAACCACAACCGAGCTTGAATTTCAGTACGTCTTAGTACAGGCTTAGCCTGTTCGGCCCGGAATCTCCCGTCCACGTCCCAAGGGCTACTGTTTACGGGGTCGATGGAGATTTTAAGGAGTGACCGGAGAGTGACGGTGTGCCGTCGCTCCCCCAATTTAACCCACTACCTGTAGTTATCCTACTACTATTTTGAGGCCTACTGCGATAGTGAAGTTGACGAACCTTTAATGAGCGTGCGCTCCTGGACCCTTTCATGCCCACCTCCACCATCTGCGAACGTGCGGTAAAGCGTCTCCGCCTGACAACGATGCGGCTGCGATGCTGCCATGCGAAGGCTAAGGCGCGAGTCAAGCGAGAAGTAGACCCATGGCACAACTATCCATTTTTCGGATACGTGGTGTTTGGCGTCACTGACAACAAAGTGATAGCACGATATATATATATATATATAAGCTTTTAAATTTCGATTTGTGCTGCAATATATTTTTATTTTGCAGGGATGCTGCAAGGCGGGCGGTAATGTAAGCGCCAACTTGCTACTCGTCAACTAAAAGGAGAGAAGAGTTAGTTACTAAAATACTGTAAACGCGAACGCTACCATTTTGTGCTACAAATATTCGTTTTTTGAATTTTGCGTCAAGTTGATTTTACCCCGTTTTTTATACACTGATGTTGTATTTAATAAAAGCGAGTGCACTACAATTATTTGTTTTAAATTTATAAACGCGAGTTTTATTTATTTCATTGTTTTTTCGTGCGAGTGCTTTTACAGGCACAGCGAACAATCAGTGTAGCTTAAGACAAAAAAAAGTCGACCAATGACTAAATATTAATATGTCGACAAATCCTGAAAAGACCAGTGAATTTAACAAAGACACACCACCGAATTGTCGATTTTAAAACCGCTTTCGACATGCCGATACATACTGCAGTAGGTATCCCGGCTAAAATCATTCGTCTTTGCATGATGAAGCTATCAAAAACACAAAACGTTGACAGGGAAGGAAAAAATCTCTTCGAACCCTTTGATACCAAGAAAAGTTTTAGACAGGGTTCGTGTGATTTTTTCACGTACAGAGTAGGTCGGGCTCGGTCTTTCGATTGGAAGTGATGCTACTCGTGTACGCAGATAAAATTAATATCGTCGGTGAGTCAGCAAACCGCTCTCAAACATTGAAATTCAGTCTCGGCTCATTGGGCTTGCGGTGAATGAGGACACGACGAAGTACGAGGTGGCTCCTCGCACACAATCCTGGCGTCCTCGCCTTGTAGAACACTTCGTCTACCTTAGATTTAAAATTACCAACAACGACGACAACCTAGAGATCAGATGAAGAATAACGCTTGCAAATAGATGCTATTTTTGGCTGAGCAATCAAATATTTCAAAAGACGAAAATCAGGATCTACAAGACGCTGAGGCATGGTCCGTGATTGAATCCGATGAAACGGCGTTGTAAATCTTCGAAAGAAAGATTCTCCGCAGGATTTTTAATCTTATTAGAGTCGACGATGAGTTTAGGATCCTTATGAATCGCGAGCTGTATGAGCTATTCAATGTGGTTGACATAGTGCTATGCATAAAAGTCCACCAGCTGCACCTCGCTAGTCACCGTATTCGAATATAATTGAAGACGATTAAGCACACGTTGGAATAACCACATATGGAGAGATTTATGCGTACGTGGCATTCATAAAAGCTGGCGACAGCGCGCACAAGACTACAGCAGCTAGTGTGCATTCCTAAATGCGGTCATGACCGAACGACGGCTGAAAGCTTGAAAGAAAATTATTCAGTATCTCCGGCGACAGTAAAGGCTTTGCGTGCTCTAAGTCTAGTCCAGTGACACTGGGTTCTCCAATCCTTCTTTATCAGGTATCAAAAGTCTGGCATACCATTTTTTCAATATATTTATTAATTTCAACTGTAAGTTTATGTTTAGCCTTAATTGCCTTATTTTCACGTATATGCCATATCCTTAAGGAATTGCTACGATTGATACTGGCAGGACAAGCCTTAACGGCACACGACTGGCTGATCTAGTTCAAAATTAAATTTCAATAGAGGTATTGGGCATCTCGAAGTCGAGATACTCGACTGCATTTTTTTCTTGTTTTACGTATTAATTTTAAGAAGACACCCGCAGAGATGGGTTTAAAATTAAATTGTATATAGACCATACAAAGGATTGCTGCATGTTCTTTAGATATTTATGTAGTTTCTACACTAGTATAGTGAGACAATGAATATAAGGGTAAATTGCATTGAGGTTCCAGCCTAAAATAAAAAAAAAAAATTTTAACAGATAATATATGTATGTGCTTTATACATTTATACAAGCATGAGAGGCTTTGTGTAGAAGTATAGGTTGTGCCAAATAAAATAAGAAGTGTGAATTGCAATATTTAACAAGTTTAATATAAAATTTAATTTGAAAGAATTTCATACTGAGTTTATGGGATTATTGACTTATTTGATTTTTAACTAATTATTTTTAACAATTCGCTCATTTACAGTTACGAAAATTGAGTATAATACAGAAAAAGAAACAATTTTTTAAGCATTTCGTGTTGAAAATAACTTGAATATATGTACCTGCATAGTCCAAAACTCAAATATTGTATACTGTACCAATTTTACTGGAATTATGCCTTATCGACAAAACCCCAGCAAAGAGAGAGAATTTGAGAGATTTTGTGAGCATAGAGAGGCAAATTCCCCTAATGGTGAACAACAACCGCCCCTGAAAATTTATGTAAAGCGTCAAATTGAGTTGTTTTTTTTTGAAAACATAAATTTTGTATGCAGGCACTAAAATGGGGGATCACATACATTGACATTTATGTGAAGCATCTGTCCATAAAAACCCATCATATAAAAGTAAATATAGACTGTGATATAATAGATGCTCATACAAAACAGTCTTCAATAAAAATAAGTCTAGCTGACATCAGTCATTTGATGAATACATGATGCCAACCGGTCAATCCCATCCGACGGGCCTTGCTAAATCGCTCCGCTTCGTCATGCTGATCAAGAATGTATATACTTTTTGGGGTATGCGATTCCTCTTTAAATGCGTTACTAACCTTCAGACAAACTGATCATACGATTTCACACTGTGTGTGAATGTGTAATAAAAACACATATGTAAAATAAATATTAGTATCAACCCTCGAGCTGTAGTGCTGTCATCGTCGTCACAAATATAAATTTCTTTCTCCTATACTGGTTAATTTTATTCGATCCATATATGTACTACGAAGTATATGCTACATGGTTACTATACACATACTTACATATGAGTATAGTAGTAAAACCGCAATAAAACCAACTACCAGTGCGGTTTTATTGCGGTTTTACTACTACTCTACACATATGTAAATAGTATGTACATATGTTCACTCACCGCATTTGTGTGCACCGTTCGAATACATTGTCGGTTTTTACTATTGACTGGAATGCATGTGCACATTTGTATATACATAAATACGAGTGAATGAATGTTAATTTAGTTTTTATGTGCGCCGGCGCAGCTATTTAACTTACACCTTTCTTGTATCATCATTGCTACTCGGTTCGTACTTGCTGGTGTGTACATTTTGAACGTTTGTTGGGGTCGATCGCGTAACTCGGATGTTCACAAAATATTGTGTTCATAGTTTGATTTTCTTTTCCGCTGTTTAGCTTTGCAGCATAAAAATAACTTCAAAACTTTTGTCGTTGCTTCTGTTACAAAGAAAAGTGTATTAAAGAAAAAAAAACTGTATTCTCATATAACAGTGGTATGATAAACAACTTTTATATAGTAATATAAAAAAAAATTTAAAATTAAATTACACGCCATTACAATAGTAATTTTAAGAGATTGGTTTCCGTTTGCAGTCATTAGTGTAACACAATTTTAAATGAAATGAATAGATTACGGTATCCTAGGTGGAATCAAAGCGTGAATTAAGGAATTAAGGATTGTTTACTTAGCAATTATGCTAGAGAGATGATGTAATTAGGTCCTTAACTCTTTATATCGATATAAAAGTACAGTTAATACAATATCAACTTTATGTCAAACTTTATTGGATTCATCTTGCTTGTACTGGGCTAACAATATTGCAATATTGCGGTCATTCTAACTAGTGTGAGTTTCGCGGTATAAAAAGTTTATATAGAAGCCTATATAAGCACTCCATTGAAAATGATGTGTGCATTCTGAATAACCGTTCTTTTGTTGTTCAAGTAGCTCATTTACTAAATTATGTTTTAACGACAAATATATGGTAGCTTAAAATCAAAAACTGCAATCGCTTACATACTGATCAAATTATAGGAGAACAGCAAACATGTGGAAATATTTTTGTGGGCCCAGAGAACAATGAACAGAGAACATGAGTGCATTTCATACATACATACATATAATCGTATGTATGTATGTGGCTTTGTTTTATTTTTTGTGCTGCAGGAAAAAAGTACACATATTTTTTGTTGTTGATTATTTATTTATTTATATGGTGAGCTTAAAGTTAAAACTAAGAAGCTAACAAATTGAATTATAGCATGGCAACTTAAGCCTTCAGCTATGTATAATATAATATAAAAGGTGGAGCTATAATTAAATCGAGTTGGTCTTAAATTAATATATATAAATAGTATATACAACTCATTTGAGTATGGTGGTTTAGGCACAAGAATTGTACTTATAATAACAGATTTACATGTTTTTGTTGTTTTTATTTTTTAGATTTTATGATATAAGTTTGTTTTTTTAAGGAAGTTAATAAGTAACTTAAGGACATTTACCGATGGTGTTTTAAGTATATTTAGTAAGTTGTTGTTAGGGAAATGTAGGTTGCGTTCTATTGAAAGGGAAGGACATTGTAATAGAACATGCTCTATGTTTATAGCAACGTTGCTCTGACAGAGTGGGCAGTATTTGGAGATATTTTTCTTTAAGTAGTGTTCGTTTGTAAGCTTAGTGTGTCCGAGTCTTAGTTTAATGAGTTTTGTTTGGTCAAGTCTCGATAGATCTTCTTGTTTTGTGTGTTTTAAAAAGTTAATAAAGTCTGTTTTATTGGAGTTTATATTTTTATACCAATTAGAGCATAAGTTGTGGTTTTGTAGCTGTGTTGATTTGAGTTGGTTTTTGTAGTGTTTGTTAATATCGCTTATGTTGTTGTTGATTGTAGTAATAAGTGGGCATTTTTTTGCTGATTTGGCGTTAGCATCGGCGAAATCATTGCCCTTGATGTTTATGTGACTTGGTATCCAAATAATTTTGAATTTATTGGAGTACCGCATCAGAAGTGTTCTAATTGTCTCTGCGTAGAAGCTGTGGTTTTCTATATTTTTTATTGATTTTAATGCCGATAAGGAATCGGAACATAATACAAACTTTCCGTTTTTTGCTTGAAGAATGGTAATTGCTTCAAAAAGGGCTAATATCTCTGCAGAGTATATGGACGTGTATGCAGGCAGGATGCCAATTTTTATAACCGATTGCTCAGTCGTGATGGCGTATGACGTGTAATGTTCAGATTTTTATCCATCTGTATAAACAAACTGATGCTGAGAGTGGTAGTTTTTGAAGGCTACAAATTTTTGGTGGAAAAATTATGAATTTGTAGAATTTTTAGTATAATTGTGTAAATTAGTGTTAATTATTGCTGAATTAAATTGCCAGAACGGCTGGTTGGGCTTTATTGTTTTAATTGGACTGAATGGAGTGTTATTCGCTATACAGAATTTAATGGCTCTAGATATCGTAGAGTTACTTTTTATTATTGCCCTGCTTTGATAGGGTTTTATTATTATTTTTTGAAGTAGCGAGTTTGAAGAAAGCATTAAGTTTTTTCCTAATTTGCTTGTTAAGTAGTCTCGTCTTTGTGTAATGGTTGCTATAAAGGATTCTGATATAAGATTGCTTGTAGGGGTTGTTCTGAAGGCTCCTAGAGCTATTCTTGTTGCACTATTTATAATTGTTTGAATTTTCTTTATGTGTGTTGTTGCGGCATTACCATAGAAAATAAGGCCATAGTCAACTTTTGGTATTAAGATGCTTTTAACAATTGATATAAGTGTAGCAGTATTGCATTTGGTAGAAGACAGGCATTTTAATATGTCTAAACGTTTGTGAAGAGCTGGGATTAAATCATCTATATGTGAGTTCTCCTTGTAGTGTTTATTTATAGTAAGCCCTAACAATTTTAGTTTGTTTACTTGGGGTATTGTGGAATTGTTCGTTAAAATTTGACTATTGCAGTTATGTTTTCTACAAATATGGATATGCTTACATTTGTTTGGAGAGAGTATGGCACCGGATTGTAGACACCAGTTTTGAATGTTGTGAAAAAGAACATTTAAGTTGACTAAAGAAGATTTGCTTTTGTTGTGGTTTATTAAAATATGAAAATCGTCAGCAAAAGCACAAAAGCTTATGTTCCTTTGTTGCTCTATGATGTTTGCTAGTTTGTTGTACGATATCAAGAATAAAACTACAAATGGGTGATCCCTGAGGTATTCCATTGTGTAGAGCGTATGTTTCTGACGTAGTGGATCCAATTCTGATTTTAATTTTCCTGTTAGTCAAAAAGTTGTTTATAAAGTTATATATTTTAGGTCCTAATTTCCATTCTTTTAGCTGATTTACAATAGAATGCTTACCTACTCTATCGAAAGCCTTAGAGAAATCCAAAGATATGATAGAGGTATGGCGCTTTGCAGCAAGGGATATCGTTATCTGTTGATCTACATATAGTAGGTTATCAGTAACGGATTTACCTTGTTTGAAACCTAACTGATTCGGGTGAATTAATTTATTACTGGTGAGATACCACCACATTTTTTTGGCTATTATTTTATCTAAAACTTTGCTTAAACATGAGTTAAGTGAGATTGGCCTGTACGAGTTTATTGCTGACTTGTTGCCGTGCGGCTTAAGGATAGGGATTACAAGGCTAGTTTTGTAAGTTTGTGGTATGTAGCTATCAAATATGTTATTGAAATGATCTAATATTCTTTGTTTTAGAGTTAGCGAACTATTTTTGATCATTGGATAGGAAATACGATCTTGTCCTGGAGTTTTACCAGAAAGAGTGTTCAGTGCAGAAAGGAGTTCGATCATGGTTATTTTCCCTTCGATGAGTTGAGCTGATGGTGATGTTATATTGTTTGGTGGCTGGGAAACTACCGAGTACTTATTAAAGCAGAATTCTGATGAAAAATTGGCATCTTCGGACTCATTCTGCCAGTGGAGGGCAAATGCATTGGCTATCAATTGTTTATCTATTATATACTGACTGGAAAGTGGATCTTGAATACAGTGAATGTGTTTCGATGGGTTTAAGCCACAGAAACGTCTGATGTTTGACCAGTTTTTAGAAATGGGTGTATTTGGGTT
>JAWNNP010000812.1:0-123384 GCA_035044805.1 Leucophenga maculata
TAGTCTTTATTTGCAATCAGTCCCTAAGGGGACTGTCAACGAATTGTAAATAATAACATTGACTTATCTATATAATAAATTGTATTCCATGACTTGGGAGTTGTTATTGGGGTTAAAAAATTGTGAAGGGGAGATGGAGGGGGATTTAAAAGTTTATGTGTGTGGCAAATCCAAGGGGGTGTAACCTCTTCAGTCGCCGAGTCGTTGTACTGTTATCCAGCAGGTTTATGGCCAGAGGGTTGACATGGTTGTCCAGCCTATCCAGATATGCCTTCGTGAGCCTAGCCACCTCCTGGCTTATGCGAGTGACTTCTAGTTCCTGGTGGATTTCTGCATTTGAGTGATATGGGTGCGCCTCGGAAATAATACGCAGAACCTTGTTTTGGAAGACCTGGATTCTTTCCCTGTTGTTTCTCTTTGCAGTGCCCCAGAGTGCTATGCTATACGTCCACATAGGTTTAAGTATGGCTTTGACCCTTAGTTTGATGGTGAACCTTCTATCTAGCAGCCACAGATGCTTGCGCAACCTCTCGTTCAACTGGGAACGTTTTTGTGTGAGATGACTACTTCAGGTTAAGCGCCTATCGAGTACCAGGCCTAAGTACTTAGCAGTGACGATGCTGGGTATGGCAACGCCATCCAGACTGACGGCAGGGCAGTCTCCTCTTCTCAGGGCAAACGTAATGTGTGAAGATTTGTCTGGGTTGACTACGATATTCCACCGTCTCAGCCATGTGTTAAGGCGGTCCAGCTGAATTTGGATTATGCTGGACGCCACGAGTGGGGACTTATCATTGGCTAAAAAGGCAGTGTCATCGGCATAAGTGGCAGTGAGCATTCTAGGGTCGCTGATGGTTGGCATATCTGCTGTATACATTGTGTATAGCGTCGGGCCCAGGACACTTCCCTGTGGGACTCCAGCTCTGACTTCTCTTATTGCTGAGCTCTCCTCGCCGCATTTAACGTAGAATGATCTACCAGTTAGGTAAGATCTGAGCATCAGATAGTGAGGGGCTGGTAGCGCTAGCTTCAGCTTGTATTGCGTTGCTACCGACTGCAGAGTTCGCTGAGAAGACGGAGAGGTTTCCCGGAGCAGTCGGGAGAGTGTGTTTGAAAAAGCTGCGGCGATCTGTTCCGAGTCAATGTTGGGACCTAGTAACGTTCGCCCGTCCAACACGCTCGATGCGTGCCTTCCGTCAATCAGAACATGATCAATTTGGTTGCGTGTTATTTGATTAGGAATCAGCCATGTAGCCTTGTGGATGTTAAGGTGTTTATTTAATATTGGACCTCTAGCCTGCAAAACTACAACATATAATTTAAGGTCGCCAAAAATCATCAATACTATATATTAATTTAAAAACCTATTAGATTTAACCATAGCAAAACCTATTATATTAGTCATAGCTGAAGGCCTAAGGCCATGTTATATATATCAAGCTGTTAGTAGCTAAGTTTTAACTTTTAGCTCACCATAAATTAATAAATAAATAAATGTAGTAATATACATTTTTGAACGACCTTTTCCAAAATTAGATACGCCCTTGACTACCACTATACCCTAGGTATAAATAACATTAGAACTGAAGATTTGAAGTACGGATCTTTACTAAAGAACAATGTTCTGGTTCACAGATAGCTTACAATATATGGAACTGTCGCAAGGGGTTTTTGGACCTCGTTTAAAGAAATATTTTTTTTTTTTTTATTTCCTTAATACTTTATTTTCAAAAACTAAAGTATTACTCCTAGCTGGAGCATAGGGCGAAGAAAATTTAAGTGCTAGAAAATCAGAAACTATCTTTAAGGCAGAAATCTATGCGACAGAAATATGTCACCTAGATAGAGGGTACAAGAACCTATATCACATGTGATAGAGTTTAAACTGGTTCTGGAATGCATACGTAAACCATAAAACCTAGGAAGTTTAATAATATAACTCTATTCTGGCTACCCGGTCACGCGAGCATACCAGAAATCGAGCAAACTTGACAAGAAGAGGAGCAGCATGTTCCTTTACGGCTCCAGAGTATCTTGAAAAATAAAATTATTCAGCTTTGATCTAAAGTTTTATTTGAAGTTTCTAATAAATGAAAATTACAAATGTCACAAACAAATAGCCTGTTGATGCAGTTATTTGTATAACATTTTCTACAAATATTAAATGAGCATAACAAACATTTTACTCGTGTTTTTTAGTTCTTAATAAATGTACTGCATTTAATGCAGTGAGATGTTCGATTTGTGCAATGTTTTCAAATAAGCTCTTGCAAAACATATCGGAAAGTTGACGTAGACTTCTAATTTGTTGATTGTCTACCAAGAAGTGTGCAATGTAGGTATTGCAACAAAAATACGCCACAGTTGTAACTATCTTCTTGTTTGTCGCGTTGAACGTTGTTTAAAAAATGACAACTATCTTGGCTCGATTCAGGCAAGCACGACAAAAAATCATTAAAAAAATGTATACCTTTGTTGTCCCATAATGAATCAAGGTATAAAAACATTTTTTTTTTTAATTGTGCAATACATAATACATAATGACTATCAATCAATATTGGAATAATCAAAATGTCCGGGGTATTTCCCAGAAGAATTTTTAAATGCGGCTTTGAAATGTTTTTGAATTTGGCATGGCAAACTGAAGCACATTGGAATTTTTAATTCTCTAACTATGCAACAAACTGAAAATTCAACAATAAAATTTGTCAATTGTTGATTTTCTTGATAAAATGTGTCCAACACGTGAAATAAATACAAGTTTTTTTGATTGTTTATAGTCAGTTCATTAGAATGATTTATGTCTGTTTTGCATGATTTTTTACTCATAGTTTTTTTAAAGGATTGTGGCAACCGTACTGACTTTTCTGCCTTATCTGTCATTAAATAACTAGGAGCAATTAGACTGGATTTGGAAGCACTCTTTTTCCCCCATTCTTCTTCAGGCTCATCCTCCTCAGGAAGCAAGGTATACGAGTGTTCCAGTCTAATACGTTTTGATGCTGCAATATCTTCTTGAATCAATATTGCATTAATTTCCTTATATGTTGTATTTTTAAAAATATTGTAATGAAATCTGATTTCCTTTAAAGTACTCATGTTATTTTTACGAGTCAATCGTAAAAATTGGCCAGGTCTTAGAGATGACCTGCCTTGAAGAACATGGTGCTTTTGGATCAGAAATGCAGCTTCAATGGGACCATTGCTAAATACATCCTCTGAAGGATCTATCAAAATCCCCATAATATTTGTCCAAAATGGAAAAAACGCACAATATTTTCTAACAACAAATAAACAAAACTCGTTATGCCTGAACTCGTTCAACTCATTACCATAACGAATACTTAATAATTCGGTATCGATTTGGGTTTTTATTTTTTCAAACAGTTTTCGGAATGGACTATTAGCTGATATTGATTCGATAGCATTTATCTCTTCTTCCTCAATATCATAATCCTTAACAATTTTAACTTCCTCTATTGGATAATTACCACCAGTTAAATTGTTCAAACATTCCTGAAGTTGTTGACACTTATAAAATAAAATAAATTTCTGAACCAGTTTTTCAGACAATCTATATTACTTATACCAAATGCCTTAACTAAAACATGTTTTAAAAATACACGATTTTTATTTCTTTTTCCAATGTGCTTATCTAAGTCATTACAAACTATTTTTATATAATGACATTTGCACCATTGCACAATCACAAAGTTAAGATTTTTGTTCTGAGATTTTAGCAACTTGTAACAATCATTCAGGTACTGTGTTACCGATTGATTGTTAAAAGTTTTCAATACGGCAACAAACAGTGCGAAACTAACATCAGTACAAAATCTTTTTCCTACAGGCCAATTATACTTATTTTCTGTGCAGAAAACTTTTAATTTTTGGAGAAATGATGATATTTCCGATAAATTGTGTCGCGACAAAATCGCTTCAGAAATAACGAAACATTTCCTAATTTGTCTTACATGTAAAACAATTTTATAAACCAAAACTCTTTTTTCTGCACAGTCTATCTTTGCGATGCTCTGACCAGAAGCATCTAAATGCAAAGAATAATTACAGTCTTTTAAAATCTTTGGGTTATTTTTCAGTGTTTGAAAAGTTAAATGTTCCCAAAGATAGACTGTTAGTGGCGAAGCCACCAAATGTATGTAATTTTTATACTGCCCCATTTGCATTTAAAATAGTTCTATTAAGGGGTCTTTGTCAGTATAGAACTCAAAATTTGCTTCAGATTTGCACTTTCGCAAAGTGTTCAAATTCTGAATATTTTGCATATTGCCAACCGAAGCAATATCATCAGAAGCATTCAAAATACTCAGACTTCTATATAAATAGACACTTTTACCTGAAAGAGCATCTTTTGTGATTGCTCTTTTTATTCCTCTTATTTGACCAACACTTTTCTTATCTGCAGAGTGGCAAATGTCAGAACATCTATACACTTTTACATGTCCCGCTGGTGTGCAGGAAAAGCGAAAAGAGCAACAGTCCTTAAACGTGCAGTAAGCATAAGCCAAAATGCTATAATTGTTTCGAATATGAAATTTGTAGAAATTAAGAATACAAACATTATTATGCTGTAAATACATTTCTCTTAAAATAAATTGTAGAACTTTCTCTTTTGTAAATTTCTGTTTGCTATTATCTGCCACAATATTACAAACAGAATCAGCCAATTGAAATTGTGCGTCAAAAATTGTTGATTTAAATACCCTTTGTTTTTTTGTACACAGCTCCCTTTTCAAAATGACTTTTCGAGAAATAAGTTCTTTATTGTTCGGCTGCTTTTGAATTTCTTTTAATTGAGAAACTTCAAAGCTATTCTCAGTTGTGTCGAATGGTCCCAATGTACCATCATTAGCTTGAAAACTTTTTTCGACACAACCAGCAAGAACGTCTTTATTTAACATATCCTGCCTTATCAATTAAAGGCATAAGCTCTACTGCCAATGACTGTGCTATTCTTTTGTAATCCAAATTATCGAAAATTTTTTCAATCGAGACATTTGGATTAACAATTGAATTAATTTGGCCATTGTTACCCTGGTTTCCTGTATTTTCATCTATTAAGTCTATACCATGATTAAAAACTATGCTATTGGAGGGATCTATTAAATCTATATCTTCTAATAAGTCTGGGTAACTATCGACATTTTCTAAAGTTTCTACGTTTGCTAACTTTACCTCCGAATCTGTTGAGTCCTTGAATATTCCTCCATGTGCCTTTTCTGCCTCTGACGATTCATCACCAACAGATACTGTCACAATTTTTAACTGAAACATAAAACCATTCATTAAAAAAAGCACTGAAACTTTAAAAAATTTTAAATAATTTTTATATAAATAAGTTAAGCGATATTTGCATTAAAAGAAAACGTGCTTATCTGCACTAACACTTAAAAACCAATTTCGAAATTGATTTGATTCTAACTTCAGTTTGGCTTTAAAACATTCAAATCAATATTCTAAAAATTGTGTAAATAAGAAAAATACATACACACAGACAGACAAACGGGCGTGGCTAAAACGGCTCGCGTTCTCGCGCTGATAAATTATGGAATGTTCTATGCCTTTTATAAGGCGTCGCAAACATTGTGACTAAATTTAAATAATATTCGCTCTCTGTGTGAAGATATCGATATATGGGCATTTCCACCAAAATGTCAACCGCAGCCAAAAAAAGGTCAAATTGAAAATTTGTCTCTACATTATAAGTTGGACGAAAAATTGAAGGAAGTGAAAATAAATATATTGTTTATATTAAAAATCATTTCTAATCATCTTATTACGCATATCTAATTCGATAAAAAGAAAATAAAAAAACATAAAAAGTATGATGGAACAAAATGTCGCACGCAACATGTCGCGTTGATTAAAAACTAAATAAAAAATAGCTACTTAATATTATTAACATTATTAAGATACATCAATGCAGAACAGTTTAAAATTTGTCGCATTAAAATATTCCTGCAGGTTTGGCTTGAATCAGTTTTCGAAAGAATTATTTTGAAAGCGAACAGTTTCCCAAAACTAAGTTTAACATTAATTATAGAGCTAACCAAGAGATATAAGTTTCGCCTTTTGTCAAAATAAAATAATGTTTTGGCTTTTGTAGATTACTTTATAAATTTTTTTTGGGTTTTTAAAAGATATACCGTGACCTTTAGTATAGTGCATAGAGGGATTTAAGTGTACTTTCGAATGACATGTAATATAGCTTCTTTACTTTTACCTTTTCCGAAATAATTGTTCATAAAGTGTTGTGACGCACGCTACACAAAATGGAAGTTACTTTTAAATTTTCAATTTCATTTGTAATTTTTAGCGAATTATGCATGATAAAGTACACAAAATCCAATATCTAAAATAAATCTGAGAATAATAGAATTAAGATATTGCTTATTTGGAGTCGAAAAAGTTTATGGTTTTTTAGCAAACACCGTGAACGATTGTGACGCACGTTACGTGGCGCACGCTACATTTTTTCCATGGTAGAAAAAATGTAGCGTGCGCTACGAAAATAGAACCAAATTATTTCTTTTGTTTGGGTAATAATTCTTTAACTCTCAATTTTGTTAACCTTTTTATTTTTTGAAACAAATGAAGTTATGAAATATGTTATGAAATATATATATGTATGTTTTAATGAATTTATGTAATATAATATGTTTACAATGAAATTATATGATATAATGAATGTTTTAAAAAATGAACAATTTATAAATTAATTTTTTTCTTAAATGAGTCTGCCGTAAGGGCCATTTCGAGCTCATTTTCATTAAATGATGCAAAATAATAATTGCTTTTTATTCCTGGTATGCTCGTTATGTTTGCCCACCTCTCCGAAAGAAAACCAGTAGTATTTCTTATATATCGGCCACTAACATATAAAATGGAAATGCCATGTATATGTTTTTTTGCCAAATTAAAAAAGTCGTTGGCGTTACTCAGAATTAGATTTTTAGCTTTAACCATTTGCCACACTTTTCGCTTTACAATAGCTCCAATTCCATCAACTGCACCCTTTCCGTGGGAAGTTGCAAAAAAATTCCACTCAAAGTGGCTAACGTTAAACTCTTTTCTAAAATGCGGTAGACTTGACATTATAAATTTGTTTTTAAATTGACTTGCACAGTCATCGAAAAATATGAAGATTTTGGTAACGGAATGCTTTTTATTTATTTTTTTGATTATTAGCTTAAGGAAGCAATATACATCAAATTTATTGTGTGATAACTGGTTGCTCGTGATTGCAAATGATTTTGTGGTACTGTGCAACCAGGCAACACAAGTAAAAATGGTCACTTGGGTGTAACAAAAATGTGCCGATTGAATTTCGTTCTGATTCAGGAGCCGATAGTCATTTATTATCCGATTTTGATGAACTTTTTGGATTTTGGCTAAGAGTGACGTTACCTCTATACTAGCATACTCTATTTTTTTTGTGCCGAAGAAATTTTTAGTCTAGGGGGTGATTTTTTGGGGAAGGGGGAGGGGCAAAATTTTAAAATAAACTTGTAAAATTCCGGAGAAGTCCTAGTTCAATGCAGAAAACACGAAGTCTCTATCTGTTGTTTTTAAATAAACTTAAAAGTAAAAAATAGATATAATTTAGAACTATAGACGATTTAAAAAAAAAATTTTTTTATACTAACTATATAAAAAAAACCTTAATTTCTGTGACGCACGCTACAACGCTTGGACTTGACGTTTCATACCTAATTTTAATTATTCCAAAATAGAAACATAATAATTGTTATACAAAATTTGAAGAGAATTAAACAAACCTTAATACAGCTATCTGTCCGATCTTCTATGTTAACAATAATGTTATATTATGTATACCGAAAAAATGTTAATTTTTGGTATAAAAGTAACAACACCGAGGTTGGGTTGGGTTTGGTAATAACTTTTGTATTTATAAACATCGAAATGTTTTTTTTGTTATAAATTTTTTAAATTAGATATCTACTCTATTGTTCTACATAAAAGAAAATAACAAAAGGCTCATTTCAAAAATTGTTCGCTGGTGGACTGTTTCTGGGATTTGCCCATATTTAAAATAAATAACTAAAAATAGTTTTTTTTAAAAATAAATATAATATAAAACTAATAATTTTTTATAAGTTTTTTTTAAGAAATATAAAAATATATTTATCAATAAATCTTATAAGTGAACTAATTTTTGATATTCTTATAAATATATTTCTATTTATTATGCTCAGAGCATAAGGTTTGGCTTTTCTTATTTATTTAATTGAGATTGTTAAGATACTATTTCGTTTTGTACCGCTTCAACTGTAATTAAAATTAATTAAAAAAAAAAAAAAAAAAAAAATTTATACTTTAAAAATGTCATTTTTTTTTATATATATAAAAATTTAAAATATAAATATAATTTAAATTTTATAGATATATAAAAAATTTTTTTACATATACAAAAAAAAAATTCATTAAAGCCTATACTAAGTTATAATTAATATATATATATATATATATATATATATATATATATATATATATATATATAAATATTTAATATATATATATATATGATCTATATATCTAAATAAAAAATTTCACAATTTAAAAATAGGTAGATAAATCGTAAAAAAAATATATATATAAAGTTATATCTAACATCTCTTGTATTTATATAAATTATATAAATATTTAATAAAATATTATTTATTTATATATTTATATATTGTTGATGATTTATATTAAATATATATCTATTAAGACTATTTTAATTATTTATAATAATAATTTATAATAAATTTTTGTATACTATTTTTGGTTATTAATTTTAAAAAGATAACAAAAAAAAAATTATTTTTTTTTTCAAAAAATCCACTATAAACAAAAAAAAAAAAACGACAATGAAAACCGGCTTAATCGTGAATTGCCTGATAAACAGGGCTACCTTGATAGGGTAAATCATGTAGAATTCTACATTTACTACTAATTATTGATTATATTTAATAGAATTAAACTATTTCTAAAAGTATCAAAAACTTTTGTGCATCATACACTAAAATATAAAAAGATAAGCTAATTAAGCTACTGGGTTCATACCCCATTTATAAAGGTTTTAATCCTTTTCTTTTTAATTTTTAATAATTCTTCTAAAATTTTTATTATTATAATTATAATATTAGGAACAATAATTACAGTTACATCTAATTCTTGATTAGAAACTTGAATAGGTTTAGAAATTAATTTGTTATCTTTTATCCCCTAATAAGAGATAATAATAATTTAATATCTACAGAAGCTTCATTAAAGTATTTCTTAACTCAAGCTTTAGCATCAACTGTTTTATTATTTTCTATTATTTTATTAATATTAAAAAATAACATTAATATTGAAATTAGTAATAATTATATTTCAATAATATTATCTTCTTTATTATTAAAAAGAGGAGCAGCCCCCTTTCATTTTTTATTTCCTAATATAATTGAAGGACTAACTTGAATAAATGCATTATTATTAATAACATGACAAAAAATTGCCCCTTTAATATTAATTTCTTATTTAAATATTACAAATTTATTGTTAGTTAGAGTAATTTTATCTCTTTTTGTAGGAGCTTTAGGAGGATTAAATCAAATTTCTCTTCGAAAATTAATAGCTTTTTCTTCAATTAATCATTTAGGATGAATATTATCAATTTTAAATATTAATGAAACAGTTTGAATAATTTATTTTTTATTCTATTAATTTTTATCATTTATTTTAATTTTTATATTTAATATTTTTAAATTATTTCATTTAAATCAATTGTTTTCACTATTTTTTAATTCAAAAATTTTAAAATTTACTTTATTTATAAATTTTTTATCTTTTGGAGGATTACCTCCATTTTTAGGATTTTTACCTAAATGATTAGTTATTCAACAATTAACATTTAATAATCAATTATTTTTATTAACTATTTTAACAATAACAACTCTAATTACTTTTTTTTTTTATTTACGAATTAGATATTCTGCTTTTATATTAAATTATTATGAAAATAATTGAATACTAAATATGTATTTAAATAATTTTTATTTAAATACATATTTAATTTTATCTTTTATCTCAATTTTTGGGTTAATTTTAATTTCATTATTTATGCTTTAAAGGCTTTAAGTTAAATAAACTAATAGCCTTTAAAGCTATAAATATAGGAAATATCCTTTAAGCCTTAGTAATTATTACTCCTTTAGAATTGCAGTCTAATGTCATTTTTGACTATAAAGCCTGATTAAGAAGAATAACTCTTATAAATAAATTTACAATCTATCGCCTAAACTTCAGCCACTTAATCGCGAATTTGATTATTTTCTACTAATCACAAAGATATTGGAACATTATATTTTATTTTTGGAGCATGAGCTGGAATAGTAGGAACTTCTTTAAGAATTCTTATTCGAGCTGAATTAGGACATCCTGGTGCTCTAATTGGTGATGATCAAATTTATAATGTAATCGTAACTGCTCATGCTTTTATTATAATTTTTTTTATAGTAATACCTATTATAATTGGAGGATTTGGAAATTGATTAGTTCCTTTAATATTAGGAGCCCCAGATATAGCATTTCCCCGAATAAATAATACAAGATTTTGACTATTACCTCCTGCTTTAACACTATTGTTAGTAAGTAGTATAGTAGAAAATGGAGCTGGGACAGGTTGAACTGTTTACCCTCCATTATCTTCAGGAATTGCTCATGGAGGAGCTTCTGTTGATTTTGCAATTTTTTCATTGCATTTAGCTGGAATTTCTTCAATTTTAGGAGCTGTAAATTTTATTACTACAATTATTAATATACGAACAACAGGAATTACTTAAGACCGAATACCATTATTTGTATGATCAGTAGTAATTACTGCTTTATTACTTTTATTATCATTACCTGTATTAGCTGGAGCTATTACTATATTATTAACAGATCGAAATCTAAATACTTCATTTTTTGACCCTGCTGGAGGAGGAGATCCAATTCTTTACCAACATTTATTCTGATTCTTTGGACATCCAGAAGTTTATATTTTAATTCTTCCAGGATTTGGAATAATTTCTCATATTATTAGTCAAGAAGCCGGAAAAAAGGAAACTTTTGGATCTTTAGGAATAATTTATGCTATATTAGCAATTGGTTTATTAGGATTTATTGTATGAGCCCATCATATATTTACAGTTGGAATAGATGTTGATACACGAGCTTATTTTACATCTGCTACAATAATTATTGCTGTTCCAACAGGAATTAAAATTTTTAGTTGATTAGCTACCCCCTACCTACAATTGAGGAAACGATGAGATGCTCTGGCACTAAATACACAAATCGATTGCTAACGCATACATACCAAGATATGAGACAACTGCCTACAATAGAAAGCTCAACACGCAGGAGACTGAAGCGGCTCGATCCAACAAACATAATGCATAGATACCTATAAGCTTATACTATAATAACTGTACACTAGATTTAATCTAACAGTAAACTTTTTTCTTATTGTCCATATGCATTTGTTAGTGGTAATTCTATGGAAATGAACGATGCGATATTCCGCGAAGAGTGGGCAGTCGCATATAGTAAGATTACATAGATTACCAATGTAAATGTATATGAGTACAAATAATGTTTTTTATTATTTTATTCTAATTTTAGTTATTATGATAATTACATATATTACTTTAAGATAGAAATACATTAATGGCAATGGTCATTGAACGTACAATATGCCCATTATAGTAAAAAAAATTACTTATTGTTTAAAAAGAAAACAGATTGTAAACGTTCAGGGAAATAAAAAAAAAAATTTTAATTTTTATTATCGATTTTATGGTAATGGAGCATCGCCATTACCAGTTTAATATAATCTTTGGTAATTAAAAGATAATCACCATTCATATTTTGAAATATGCTTTCTAATATAAAGAATTCATCCATCATTTTTGGTTAAGGATTCACCTTTACTGAAGTAGTAAACCCAAGATAAACTTGAGCTCGATGTTTTAGATATTTCAACAATATCTCTTAGGCTATGGCGATTTTCATGTGCAACCACTTTAAGCTCAGAAAGCTTGGAAGGCTATGCATACACTCACTTCAATCGGTCGAGGGATTTGCAAATATAATGCTGTACATCAAACCAGTTGTTTGTCTAATGAAAATTTTTTCTCAAATGTGAAATGTATTCATTTGTCAATGTATATTTACCGTTTTTAATAGTTCATGTCATTCAAGCCAATTTGCAACTCTAGTTTTAACCTGCAAAACCGTGCTAGCTTAGCGGTCATTTTCACTTTTTGTCTGTCGCATTTAGTAAGTCCTATATATTTAAAACCTCCTCCAATAAATTTCTTATTAGCTTCATTAAATGCACATCTGCGAAGGTATAGTGGTAAATAATACAACTGAGCATGTGAAGTCATCTACTCGAATGTTTTACTCTCTCGCCGAACGACTGACCTACGCAATGCATTACCTTCTATTCTTTTTTACCATGTACTGGCAGTTATATTCCTTGACTATAGTATCTCAGTTTCTTCATTCAGAAAGACAATGTCTCAGACATACATCAATCATATTGAACCAACACGAAGCTATTTTAATTTAACCACAAATTTCAGTAGTTTAATTGTATTCATTGAATATTGTTTTCAGTTTATAGCTTTCAATTAAAAACATTTTGATAAGAAACTCAAACAAATACCCAATTGCATTCATCATTTTTAACACAAACGTACCGCAGTGAAATGACGAACACGACCGTTCGGTTATAATAGCTTTATTAGAGGAAATTCAGTAGAACTAAATATGGACAATTCAACAGTTACTCTATATAACTCTATTTCGGTTTATATGAGAAATACAAGAGAGTAATCGTAGAAAGCGTAAATGACGATTAGCATTCAACTATTTCTAACAAACTCCGGCTGAACCCAAATATAGATATCAAATTCAATTTTTAAATTCTAATCATGCTTTTCTTTAGTTAGAGACTTGGTACGGCGAACTCATACACTCAATGTAGACTTCGTTACACTACAGCTTCTGCAAAACGTAGTGCTAACGGATGTCGATGTTGTGCTTCTCTTGTGGACCATTAGATACTAAGTAATGCAAAAACTGCCTAGTTGTCACAACTCAGCATCCTTGCTATCTATCCGGATGACGAGAAATCCATATCTTGAAGTAGAATGCGTCGAATAACAATTTCTTTCGTTCTAGGCCTAAAGCAATGAATTTGTGTTCCATTGAACTAAGAGACACCGAACTTGCTTCCCTGCAGTCTGCATCTTTATCAAACATAAAGTTTTCACGTTTAGTTCTATATCTCAGGATACCTGATAAAGTTCACTTTAAAGAACGCAAAATGTCTTTGGCTGCCACAAAGTGTTCCTTGTGTGGATGACCATTCAACTGAGCTTTGACATGGTCTCGAGATAACCACCAAATAAGTCAGAGCACAAATGATATATTGGTACTGTAATTTTCACTGAGAGTAGTTAATCGCGGACGAACGTAAAGGGGGCGTTCAGTATGTTTAATTATTAAATGTATGCGATTGAGCGTAGAGACGTTCAAATGGGAGGAAGAGAAAATAAATATATTGTTTATATTAAAAATCATTCATAATCATCTTAGTACGCATATCCAATTAGATAAAAAATAAATAAATAAACATAAATAGTATGATGGAAAAAAATGTCATATGCGACATGTCGCGTGGGACAGTGATTAAAAATTAAATAAAAATAAACTACTTAATATTTTTGAATAAAATAAAAAACATTATTAAGATACATCACTGCATAACATTTTAATTGGTCGCATTAAAATATTCTTGCAGGTTTGGCTAATATCAGTGTTTGAAATGTTCGCCTTGAAAGCGACTTCTGTTTTTTGTTGCGTGCGAATGTCTAGGTTTTTGGAATTATTTTAGAGCGAACAGTTGCCCAAAATCAACTTCAATAGTAATTATTTCCATTTTCATCCTTACAGAAAGTTACTCCGGTTTTGAAACCTTCAGTCAGACGCTTGATCTTTTGATAGAACTTTCGAGCTTCATTTCTGTCATGTAACATCTTGTGACGATGGACGCCATCCATCGCACAACACATAAGCAAGATTACCACAGAAACACTTAACAATAGTGGATAAGTAGGGCGATTACACCCTAAACAAACCACCGCATCAAAAAGAGCACAGACGCACCCTACAGACAATAAATCGAAGCGCTAGCGAACGCATGGAAAACAAGTGCGCGCATAACGATTACACCTACGCCGCCGACACGAGATAGTAAAGGTAGCGCACACATGCTTCCATCCGTTCTCTCATTCACCGTAATGAATTCCACGCGCCCAGATTTGCTGTGTTTGTAGCAACGGTTGTGAGAAGGCATTGTTGTTGGTACGAAACTGCAGCAGCAGCGAAACGTTTGTCGTCAATTCGATTGCATGCGCGCAGCCGTAAACGAACGGAACCTAAACGTTGGCAGAGGCCGACACATGTACAAATATGCGTGCGCTTCGACGCTTGCGCTTCATCGGTAGCGTCGAACGCATGGCATAGCTGTAGTCGAAACCCATGAGACTGCGCAAGCCGAATTGCTACTCGCCAGTAGGGTATCACCATCTGGCGAATAACGGAGGACACGTGCATATGTGCGTGCGCTTCGGCGTTTGTGCTTGATCGGTAGCGTCGAAAATATGGCATAGCTGTAGCCGAAATCTATGCGACTGCGCAAGCCACATTCATACTCGCCAGTAGGGTATCACCATCTGGCGAATAACGGAGGATTTTGCGTTACTTATTGGAATCATGGAAAAGTAACGCAAAGTGTGAACCGGGACAGAACAGCCACCAGCAGAGGAAGGTTGGGAGGAGACAAAAGAACAGAATGCTAGATGGTGGAACGCGGAGATTCATACAGGACAGTCTAACGCGGAACAACATTGAAGTCAGTCGATCGCGGACATTCAATCGGGGAAAGAAAGAAAAACGCTAAGTAACACGGGCAATCGAAGACAAAGCAGCGGTGAGGAGCGGAAAGTGAAACGACATAGCATCGAGTTAAAGAAGGCGCAACAGAGGCATCGTAGCAGACCGGCGACTACAGCGACAACTGCAGAGACGCACGACATTTTACACTTCTTTGTTTGAATTAATTGGTGGTAAATATAGTGATAATTTGTGTCGAAAACAGAGTGAAAGTGGCAAGACTTAGCAATAGGTAAAGTGAACTTTAGCAAAAATCTACAAGAATTAGGGGCGCGACCCTTGGACCGCCAATTCAGATTTTTGGTAATAAAACTGTATACCAGAATTAGTGCGTGACCGTTGGACCGCCAACCCAGCCACGTTAATATATTTTTACCATAACTAGGGTGCGACCATTGGACCGCCAACTCTAGATCGAAAGCAAGCCACGTGTAGTTTTTTTATGAATTTTATTTCGCCAACCCAGCAGCAATAAATTTAGAAATCGATAAAACCCTTTAATTGTTATTAAATAAGGAATGAAATTTAAAATAATAATAAATAAAAGAAATTATTGAAATTAAATAATTGACCCGTGATTTATTAAAAACCTGGAAAAATACTATCGCCAGAGGTCACTGAATATAAATATTCTGTGACGAACGCCTGGGCATCCGACGAGGATACCCCAGCCTGTGCGACCTCGTTACAGTGGCGCCCGAGCAGGGACCCTGGCATCCAGGACATCCATATGTACTCGGCCTAAAGAACCATAATTAAACGCGGGTCAAAAATAATAATTTCAATAATAAAAAAAAAAAAAAAAAAAAAAATAGTAACCTCAAAGATATATAAAAAAAAAAAAAAAAAAGTAATAATAATTATAATAAATTACCCAAAAATAGGGAAACAAAAGAGAATTCTGTCCCACAAGTGATAGCCAAGAATCGAAAGTATTGAGAAACAAAAGGTCGAGGGTACCGGTGTTAGGGTGTAATCTGGTTTTTATTAACCTTTCAATCTAACCAAACAGTAGTATCATCAAGCAATATGTCTACCTGGTTAAACAACTTGAGCAAGTTAGAGCTGGCGCAGCTGTCGGAGGAGTTCCTTGGAGGCACTGAGGGAACCCAGAAGGACATAAAGAGGAAGCTGACGAATTTTATCGAGGCCGGCGGACACCCCGAGGAGGTGCAGAAACGGTTGGAGGAACTACAGCGCACATACGGTACGATGAGTGAAGAAGACGGCGTTGGAGCAATGCAGAAACACGATTCGAGCGAGGAGATGGGCAAGGAAGTTTTAACCTTACCCAAGCTGACGATTACCCCCGTAGAGCAGCCCTTGGTCTCTACACGCGTCACTGAGAGCAGGCGGGCAGGGTCTCCGGTACCAGTCAGAGTGACTTCTCCTGCTAGACAGCGGTTAACACTCGGAAAATCCATATCCGACGTGATGGACCGCGTTAGGAAGTGGTCACTCCACTTCGACGGGTCATCCGACCCACTGGAGTTCCTGGAAAGGATCGAGGAACTGGTGGATGCCTACGCATTGCCCAAAGACCTCATGCCTCGCACCATGCCAGAACTCTTGACGGCTACAGCTCTGATCTGGTGGAGGAACAATCGTGCAGACTGGCGCGACTGGGCAGCGTTCAAGGAGAAATTTTTGTCATTCTTTCTTCCGTCTCGTTTTTTCGAACAACTCGAAGACAGAATACGGCAACGAGTGCAGCGGCCGAACGAACCGTTCAAAGCATACGTTCTAGATATACAGAACTTAATGCGTCACGCCAACGTGCTAGAAGAGAGAAAACTAGACCGAATATATCGCAACAGCCGCGACGAGACTTCACGACACTAGCGGAGCTACTGGAGATGGTGTGTGATCTGGAGTATTTGCGACCACCGGCAGCGTTTAAGCCAGCGTCAGCGGGTCTGAGACCTTATCGAGCAATCGTCGCCAATATAGAGGGACCAGTTAACACACGATCGGCATGCCGCCGGTGCAGTCAGGAGGGACATTTCTCAAGGGAATGCCAGAATACCCCGGTTCTGTTCTGCTGGCAATGCGGAAGAAGAGGTCTACGCACCATAGACTGCTGCAGGACGCGGACGGGAAACGAAGGAGGGCCGATGGAATTACGAGGCAACATCGGCGCTGTCAACGAAGGTCCTCGTCGCTATTAAATCAATTGGCAAGCGATGGTCGTCGTCTCACCGCGTTGATTTCCCTGGGCGGTCAGACGATGACGGCGTTGATCGACACGGGAGCGTCATGCAGTTTTGTTAATCAACGTGTGACAGAGACACTTGAGGGCAAAGCGACCGAACTGCAGAAGGACATGGTGGTACGGCTGGCAGATGGCACAGTACGAGACGTACGGCGAATTTTGCGTATCTCGGTGACACTGGGGAGCAAGACTTGTGTGGTGGACTTCCTAGTCATGCCGGAAGTGACACATGAAGTCTTGCTAGGAATGGAATTTCTGGCTAGAAGCGGAGCGAGCTTTGTGTGTGGCGGACAGGCAATCACGTTACAGGAGGTGATTGAGTACAACGGGGTCGATGCACATGTTGTCCAGGAAGGCTCAGCAAAGACGCTAAGAACACAACAGAATCATCGAAGCGGATCTGGCGGACAGGGTGACGAACAACAGAAACGCAGAACGGATTTGGCAGGAGGGTTGCCTAAAAACAACGCCCTCCGGGATCACGACGAGGACGCGGTGGTAACACAGAAAAGGGGTGACGACAAAACGATGGACGAACATGCGCGGCAGTTCCTAGCACGGGAGCTGGCCTTGTTTGAGGATCTGTCCGGAACCAGCAACATTACTACGCACCGTATCCGCATGAAACACGACAGGCCGCTGAAGCAAAGGTATTTCCCGCGCAACCCAGCAATGCAGGCCGTGATTGACACCGAAATCGATGAGCTGATAAAGAAGGGGTGCATCGAACCCTCACATAGCCCATATAGTTCTCCTATCGTTCTAGTACGGAAAAAGAACGGTCAGTGGCGGCTGTGCATAGACTTCCGCCAGTTGAATGAAAACTCAGAGACAGACGCATATCCCATACCCCGAATGAACTTCATTCTAGATCAGCTCCGAGAGGCCAAGTACATAAGCACGCTGGACCTAAAGAACGGGTATTGGCAAATACCGATGGACCCAAGTAGCAAGGAGTTCACTGCGTTCACCGTACCCGGTCGGGGGTTATACCAATGGCGGGTGATACCCTTTGGTCTTCACACGGCGCCGGCCACATTTCAACGAGCTCTAGACATCATTATAGGTGCTGACATGGAACCCTTCGCGTTCGCATATCTTGATGACATAATCGTCATCGGCCGAACCATGGAGGAGCATATTGAGAAGCTCGCGGAAGTTTTTCGCCGTCTGAGGGCAGCTAACCTAAAAATAAATGTGGAAAAATGTCATTTCCTCCAAACCAGCATCAAGTACCTGGGTCACATCGTGAGCGACCGTGGTATACACACGGACCCGGATAAGATAGCAGCAGTTCGGGACCTCAAGCCCCCACGTTCGATAAAAGAGGTACAGAGTTTCCTGGGCATCGCGTCATGGTACCGGCGGTTCATTCCAAATTTCACAGAGCAGCCCAAACCTCTGTATGACATAGTCAAAAAAGGCAAGAAGTTTCGCTGGGAGGAGGAGCAGCAACGCGCGTTCGAGGAGTTCAAGAGACTACTGACTGAAGCCCCTGTGCTCTCCTGCCCAGACTTCACAAAGACTTTCACGCTTCAGACAGATGCCAGCGACTATGGGCTTGGTGCGGTGCTTACCCAAGAAGTTGATGGTGTCGAACGGGTCATCTCGTATGCCAGCCGAAAACTACGAAATGCCGAAGTGAACTACTCCGCCACCGAAAAGGAGTGTCTGGCCATTCTCTGGGGCATAAGAAAGATGAAGATGTATCTCGAAGGGTATCACTTCATCGTCGTCACCGACCACCTGGCATTGAAGTGGCTGAATACCATTGAGAGTCCATCTGGTCGAATCGCAAGGTGGGCCCTGGAACTACAACCCCACTCATTCGAAGTCCGATACAGACGTGGGAAGCTGAACGCCGTAGCTGATGCGTTATCGCGGCAGCCAATGGAAGCATCATGCGGACTTGCACAATCGGAGACGGTTCACTGTAGATGGTTGAAGCGGAAGTTGGAGGACATAAAAAGGACACCTAGCGATTACCCGGACTACGCGATACAAGATGGAAATTTGTATCGCCACATTTCTCGTACTGGGTACGACGATGAGTGTCAGCCCTGGAAATTGTGTGTTGCAAGACCGTTGCGGGGACGAGTGCTAAGAGAGATCCACAATGAGCCTACTGCCGGACATCTTGGGGTAAGGAAAACCTTAATACGCATTATGAATAGATATTACTGGCCCGGAATGCATAGGGATATTTGCCGATACGTACGATCGTGTCAGAAGTGCCAAATTTACAAGACATCGCAACAGCAGCAAGCGGGAAAGATGCTCACCCAAATCGCCAAGGAGCCGTTTGAGACGATTTGCACAGACTTTGTGGGGCCCTTACCTCGGACCAAACATGGGAATACCATGCTTCTAGTATTTTTCGACCGCTTCTCGAAATGGGTTGAGATGGTGGCGGTGAGAAAGGCGACGTCTGAGGCGGTGATAAAAGGTTTCCGAGAGCGGGTGTTGGCGCGAGGTGGCGCACCGAAGATCCTAATTTCAGACAATGGTGTCCAATTTACTAGTCGGAAATTCACCGAGTTCCTTCAAAACATGGGAGTACGGCACCAGTTGACTGCACCTTACACTCCCCAGGAGAACCCGGCTGAAAGGGCCAATCGCACTATAAAAACAATGCTCGCCCAATTCACTGGAAACGACCAACGGCTATGGGATGAGTTGCTACCAGAACTCACTTTGGCAATCAACAGTAGCATGGCGGAGTCAACAGGCTACAGTCCAGCGTATTTAACTATGGGGCGAGAACCACGACTGCCAGGATCACTCTACAACGAGTTGACTGCGGGATCAGCCCATCGGGTGGAGGACGTCGAAGAGAAGGTGAAGCGGTTAAAGGAGACATTTCAGTTGGTCAGGCTGAACATGGAGAAGGCGGCAGAACAGCAGTCAAGAAACTACGATCTACGCAAACGAGCATGGAGACCGAAGCTGGGCGAACTCGTGTGGGTTCGACAACACCCTTTGTCGAAGGCTATTGACCACTTTGCTGCCAAGTTGGCACCGAAGTTTGATGGTCCTTATCGGGTAGTCGCTGTTCCGTCACCCGTAATACTCCGAGTTAAAAAGGATTCAGAGAAGAAAACTCGCAATGTGTACGTGGGAGAAGTGAAGCCTCATCGTAGTTATAACGATCCATCGACCACTTCGGCAGCAGAAGACATCGATTCGTAAGCAGAGATATCTATTAGTGAATGGGAAGCCTCCCTTTCTTCTCGCAAATCAGGGGGGAGTGTGACGATGGACGCCATACATCGCACAACACATAAGCAAGATTACCACAGAAACACTTAACAATAGTGGATAAGTAGGGCGATTACACCCTAAACAAACCACCGCATCAAAAAGAGCACAGACGCACCCTACAGACAATAAATCGAAGCGCTAGCGAACGCATGGAAAACAAGTGCGCGCATAACGATTACACCTACGCCGCCGACACGAGATAGTAAAGGTAGCGCACACATGCTTCCATCCGTTCTCTCATTCACCGTAATGAATTCCACGCGCCCAGATTTGCTGTGTTTGTAGCAACAGTTGTGAGAAGGCATTGTTGTTGGTACGAAACTGCAGCAGCAGCGAAACGTTTGTCGTCAATTCGATTGCATGCGCGCAGCCGTAAACGAACGGAACCTAAACGTTGGCAGAGGCCGACACATGTACAAATATGCGTGCGCTTCGACGCTTGCGCTTCATCGGTAGCGTCGAACGCATGGCATAGCTGTAGTCGAAACCCATGAGACTGCGCAAGCCGAATTGCTACTCGCCAGTAGGGTATCACCATCTGGCGAATAACGGAGGACACGTGCATATGTGCGTGCGCTTCGACGTTTGTGCTTGATCGGTAGCGTCGAAAGTATGGCATAGCTGTAGCCGAAATCTATGCGACTGCGCAAGCCACATTCATACTCGCCAGTAGGGTATCACCATCTGGCGAATAACGGAGGATTTTGCGTTACTTATTGGAATCATGGAAAAGTAACGCAAAGTGTGAACCGGGACAGAACAGCCACCAGCAGAGGAAGGTTGGGAGGAGACAAAAGAACAGAATGCTAGATGGTGGAACGCGGAGTTTCATACAGGACAGTCTAACGCGGAACAACATTGAAGTCAGTCGATCGCGGACATTCAATCGGGGAAAGAAAGAAAAACGCTAAGTAACACGGGCAATCGAAGACAAAGCAGCGGTGAGGAGCGGAAAGTGAAACGACATAGCATCGAGTTAAAGAAGGAGCAACAGAGGCATCGTAGCTGAACACACACTTCAATTGGATTCCGTTAAAGAACTCGTCTTATTTTTATTCATCTTTCACTTATATACAATTCTTAAGAGCTAGTTGGACTGTATTTATATATTATATGTATGTATGTATAATTGCGTGTATGTTTCTATTTTTATTACATAGCTAGTACTGTTTTATGAGTTTATTGACACATCTTTGTATATTAAAGATGTGTGCGCTGCATTGATCGTTTGTCATCCAAGTACATAATTTATGGATCGTAAATTTAATCGTTAGACGCGCATTCTCGGCTTGCTCACATCTTATCGTACATTGTATTTATTATTTCACGCACAAGCAGCAGGAAAGTATATTAACATATATTGTGGAAGGCCAATGTGGTGTGTTTGTACTTGACAGTAAAACAAGTAGCGTTGCAGAAGCAGCGGGAACAATATGTTTAAACAGTAGCAGACCGGCGACTACAGCGACAACTGCTGAGACGCACGACATTTTACACTTCTTTGTTTGAATTAATTGGTGGTAAATATAGTGATAATTTGTGTCGAAAACAGAGTGAAAGTGGCAAGACTTAGCAATAGGTAAAGTGAACTTTAGCAAAAATCTACAAGAATTAGGGGCGCGACCTTTGGACCGCCAATTCAGTTTTTTCCCAATACAATCGCACACCAGAATTATGGGCGCGACCCTTGGACCGCCAATTCAGATTTTTGGTAATAAAACTGTATACCAGAATTAGTGCGTGACCGTTGGACCACCAACCCAGCCACGTTAATATATTTTTACCATAACTAGGGCGCGACCATTGGACCGCCAACTCTAGATCGAAAGCAAGCCACGTGTAGTTTTTTTATGAATTTTATTTCGCCAACCCAGCAGCAATAAATTTAGAAATCGATAAAACCCTTTAATTGTTATTAAATAAGGAATGAAATTTAAAATAATAATAAATAAAAGAAATTATTGAAATTAAATAATTGACCCGTGATTTATTAAAAACCTGGAAAAATACTATCGCCAGAGGTCACTGAATATAAATATTCTGTGACGAACGCCTGGGCATCCGACGAGGATACCCCAGCCTGTGCGACCTCGTTACAATCTCAACATCATCAAACTCCCGTCTTTCTTGCTCCTTTTTGTTGCGTCTGAAAAGGCGTTTCTCTTCTCTTCGTTTCTCTCGATATCGCTCTCTAACAGCTCGCGTTGCTCCCGACTGCAGTGTTCGCTGATAGGAAGCGTTTTTCTCTGCAGTAGCATTGTGACACTCCTCGTCGTACCAAGAATTCTTCACAGGTTTTGTATAACCAATGACATCCTTCGCAGCCCTATCCATGGAGCGGGTGATATGTTTCCACTGCTTACATATATCTCGAGAAGACGGAGAGGTTTCCCGGAGCAGTCGGGAGAGTGTGTTTGAGAAGGCTGCGGCGGTCTGTTCGTACAGCAGCATGCCGACGTCTCGCTTTCGTTGCATGTTGGAACGTGCGGCGTGCACTACGCTGAGCCTAGTGCGTACCTTGGCTGCGACAAGATAGAGGTCCGAGTCAATGTTGCGACCACGTAATGTTTGCACGTCCAACACGCTCGATGCGTGCCTTCCGTCAATCAGAACATGATCAATTTGGTTGCGTGTTATTTGATCAGGACTCAGCCATATAGCCTTGTGGATGTTAAGATGTTGAAATCTGGTACTACTAACTACCATGTTCCTACCTGCGGAAATCGATTAGCCTCTCTCCATTATTGGAGGTAGTGTCGTGAAGGCTAAATTTTCCGACGGTTGGGCCAAAGATTCCTTCCTTCTCAATCTTGGCGTTGAAATCGCCAAGCATGATTTGTTTGGGACAGCGCTCGTACAGACGTTTTAAGCGCTCATAGAACTCATCTTTAGCATCGTCGTCTTTCTCTTCCGTAGGGGCGTGCGCACAAATCAGGCTAATATAAAAATATTTAGCCTTGATGCGTATCGCGGCTAGGCGCTCGTCAACAGGCGTGAACATAGAGACGAGGCCACGTAGTTTCCCACTCACCACGAAACCACATCCAAATTCGTGCTAACTCGCATGGCAGCTGTAGTAGATGTCACAGGATGCTTTTTTAGAGCATCGGATTTCTTGGATGGCGGGTGTGTCAGTCTTACATTTTTCGAGGACACCAACCAGCTGGATATTTGCACCATCCCAATTAAAGGTTCGGACATTCCAGGTGCATATCCTCAATTCATGATCCTTGTATCGTTTGCGGGGGTCGTCATCAAAGGGGTCCTTCCGAGGCTTCCTGTTCGTTTTCATTGGGTGGTTATTTTTTAAAGTGGCGGGTCCCAAGTCCAGCGCACCAACCCCTTATTAAAGGGCTTCACCTTCTCACGTTAGCTCACCTCTGAACTGATGTTCAGAGGCTATCCAGGAGATACGTGTCCTAACGGACGTGTGAGTTGCTTGGACCGTTTGACACAAGAATCATTGTTGGCCATTCCCAGGTGAATGGCAGTCAACAACTTTTCTCACAATGTGAACTTGAGCAAACGATCCCAATTATATATATAGATGAGTATATAAAAAAAATGTCTGTATATACATATATGTACATTAGGGCGGATCAATTTTTTTTCGCAAAAATCGTCCACTAGAATCGGAATTTACGAAAAATTCTAAGAAAATTTCACCATGAAACTATGTGAGAAGCATTAAGATTTCAGATTTGGTACTTATTTTAAATTATTTTGAGGTATTTAAGGCATTTAAGAAAAAGATAACTTATTATCAAATCATGTTGGGCTCAATTCTGTTTCATTTTTTTACAAAAAATTTTACAAATATTTTTTTTTTTTTTTATTTGACGAAATGAGCTGAACAAGCCATGTGGCTCATTTAAGAAAGTGGGAGCCAAAAGTTTGTAGCTTTTTAACGCAGTGATGTATACGTCTGACATTTGTAATATATATCCTTAAAACTCCACAAAAAAAAATCCTGACAATAAAATATAAGTAGGTGTGACATGAGAAAGGGCGTCACTTAACGTTCATACGCAAAATATTGTTTCTTCCAACACTTAAAACAACTAAACATTTTGTGCACCAGGTAAACTTAAGATTTATAAAATTTTTGTTTTTTTTTGATAAAGCAAATAACAAAATTTATTAAGGGAAAATAACTTTTTTGTCACTTTGTAAAGTCTTAGACTCCATTTGAGGGTTTTTGGAACGACTTTCTAAAGTCACTGACATAACATCACCTCGATTCTTTGGCATTACGCGTCGTGAGACATGCGTTAACAACTGCAAACATCGTTCGGTTCCTTGAATATGCAATGGAATTTCTGAATCTGATAGTGGTATTTCAGCACAATTTATGTACTCCAACAAGTGTTCGTTTAGAATGCCTGCGGTAAATGGAGGTTCAAATAAGATGTCGTCATTATCCACTCATCCACTCACGTAAAAGTAATATTTCAATATACCCCGATGAGTTGGCAAATTCAATTTGACGCAGACATCATTAGAAGGCTATCAACTTTCGAATTGGTAGAGTCAATTGACATCGCTCATGACTTTATATTCGGCCATGTCACGATTTTCGTTTCCTCGTCAAAAATTACAGTTTATTAAACATGTCAAAAACCAACCGAGCATAAAATGCCAACTTGTTAAAAGCAAAAACTAAAATCATTCAGAGTGTTTGTTTTAATGAATTATTCAATTTCTTATGTTTTATATGTGAGCTAAGATTCAAATAAAGATTGTGGTACAGTTTTTATTTTTATAATTTAGTGTACAATAAATGTGTACTTAAACATACATTTTAGAAAAGAATTCATAGCAAAAAGGTTGCATGTAGTGAATAAATAGACAATAGAATAGACTAGCATATGATAGTGTTGTCGTTTTAAATTGTATTAATTGGCGGGCAGAACATTAGGAAATATTTGTTTTTTTTGTGTTGTAATGGACTTTCAAAATTATATACATTTCGTCTCTAAAGCGGCCTAGACATTATGAATGTACACGCACTTCAATTGGATTCCGTTAAAAAACTCTTCTTATTTTTATTTTTCTTTCACTTATATACAATTCTTAAGAGCTAGTTGGACTGTATTTATGTATTATAAAAACAAATTCCAGTTCTGCTACGAGCGGACGTGTTTTTTGAGTGCTCCAAACAAAAATCAATTTTTTGATGTGTTATAGCAAACATTTAAGTTCACAGTTGAAACTTAAAACTCAAGCGAAAGGACGCAAATATATATTTATATATATAATTTTTTTTTATTTTTGTTATTTTCTTGCAAAGTGAAAATATAATAAAAATATAAAAATAAACAACAAAAATAAATTTTAATCATGAGTGCGTCTCATGCTCAAAATTTGAAGCCACCACTTCAAACAACAACAAATAGAAACGCCTATTACTCATTTATATCCCAACAAAACAATAATGATCCAACACCAACGTAACAACCAATGAATCCAGAGCAAGATCTTGTTCTCCTACTCTCTTGAGTGATGCTGATGAAAACTGTTCAATACCATGGAAACAGCAGTGCGCTTCACCAACAACTCCTCTCTCTACGCTCCCGCCAGCTGCTTCAACTACTGTTTTCTCTACACTTCCACTTACAATAACAACAACCACAAGCACTACAACCGTCGCATCGAATGCAACAATTACAACAGCCTGCTCTCTGGCCGCGGTAATTACATCATTGAACAACAACAATCAAACGATTTTAAAGCGAGGACGCGACAAGCAGTCTCCCACAAACATAACAGAACATAAAACTAAAAAAAAGCATAGAAACAAAACTCAGAGTTCTACACAAACAAAACTACCAAATTATTAGCTGAGCCAGCAAACAACAACAAATACAACAACCAATTTTGCAATCCTAGCAGAAGACGAAGATGCACAAACTGATAGTGGGACAAAAACAACTCCCACCACACAAATTCAACAAGAAAAACGAAAACCAAAACCTCCACCCATTAATATACAAAGTGTTGAAAATGTAAACGCTTTAAGTTTAGCTCTTAACTCGCTACAAGATACGAAATATGAGATGAGAGCACTAACAAATAACGAAATAAAAATACAACCATTTGAAAGTACACACTACACAAATATAATTAAACTTTTAAATGACAAAAAGACTAAATACTATACATTCAGATCTATCTGCTCGCAGAATTTGAGGAACTGTTCTGCGAGTCCCGTTAGCTTGGGTAACCAGACGGGTCGCAGGTTGCGGATAGCGAACGGCCATACCGAACTGAACCATAGTATATTAACTTAGAACAGGCTAAGACGGTACTAAGACGTACTGTGATTCAAGCTCGGTTGTGGTTAGCTCTCGAATAAGCGGTAGCAAACAGAGAGCCCCGGACAATAAGCGGGTGTCTGCTGCTGCAGCACTGACAAGACGCTTGAGATGACGTCTTCCCTAAAAGCTTGCATCTCACTATCTTTCCTATCCTCTGCTTCTTTACTTCTTCATACTCACTACCCACATCTATCACCTTCCATTTATAAGTTTATCCCCCCAAACCCAGAGTGTTATGCGTACCGTGCTCATTGGGTTTAGTTTTGCAGCCGGGGGTAAACCAGTCTGTATTCACACGGAGCCTCTCCGATACCTGGCCGCCTCGGAGAGTAAATAAGGCATTGCCGTGATACTGGGGGCTATGTCACGGTGGACCTTAGCACCCCTACACTCGTGGGAACTATATGGCTACAAACAATCTTAAAAAACTAATGCGGGACAATACCGCAACTCAAATCGCTGACAGGCTGGACATTACTGTCACGGATGAGGACCTTCTAGGCAGGTCAACGCCTAAAATGAACACATGAAAGGGCGATGAAACGCCCAAGCGTCCTGCTGAGCGGCAAAGACCAGCCAGAACTCAGGAAGAGGCTGCTACTACAAGCACAGGTCTTGTTAGCGGCCAAACCCTGAGGGCGGTCCAACCTGCGTCTCGGCATAAGGAACGCGAAACTCAACCCCGACCTGGGCACGGAGAGCCCGGAGGCCCTGGAGACCAAGGTGGATGGTACCAACGCGCCGAAGAAAAGGGCACAAACTACGCCCCCAAACATGGCGGAGCCCAAAAGGAGCAAGGGCAACCAACCCACTACGAAAAGCCGCAGAGTCGGACCCAGCTATGCTGACCAGGCAAAGGGCATCAAGATTGCGGTTCTTCCACGCACCTACCCGGAAGTCATCCTATCCCGGGAAGACTTAGGTAAAGTGGAAGAAGCAGTCATGGCTGCCATGATGCAAGGCTGGTCAGAACAGCTAGGGTTCAATGGAATCCACTTTCGGTCAGGCTTGATACTGATCGACTGTGAGGACCAGGGCTCTGCGAGCTGGCTCAAAGAGGTTGTGCCCAAAGTGACGGTGCTGGGGACACCAATGACGACGTGCAGTGGGGATGAGATACCCAGTATGCACATCGTCACCATCTACCTGCCCAGAAGCGCTGGGAAATAACCAGAAGAATTCTACAAGCTGGTAAAAATCCAGAACGCTGAACTTAATATCAGCGCATGGAAGACACTGCGGTGTAAAGAGTCGGGAACCGGCAAGTTGCTCTCGATCGGAATCGATGAGCAGTCGATGAAGGCTATTCAAGCCCGAAACAACCAAATAAACTACCGTTTCGGGAAGATAGCGCTGCATATGCAAAAGAAATGAGAGAAGGGTGAAACGAACGATCCAACGGGTATGGCTGTGAACGAACTGTCACCAATTGAGGTACAGGCAGTACGTGAAGCACCACCCGAGAAGGAATTGGAAATCGACCTTCTCCCAGGCGAGCTGGACTCGATCGAAGACACCAAGATTTCATTGTTGTACGATGACACGCCAATGTCGGAGGAGGAGCCTGTCTCCCTTCCAGATGAGGGCGATGGGTCTATGAGCCCGTTCTTGTAGACAAAATGACTGCAAGCACCAAGATGACACAGGTCAATCTCCACCATGCGAGAGCAGCATCTGCTGTGATCGCCAGATTGACCGCCAGGCTGGACCTGGGCCTAGTGCTAATCCAGGAACCCTGGATTTATAAAGGAAGTATAAGAGGACTGGGCACTCAAAACACACAGGTAATTTGGGATGTCAGATCTGACAAACCAAGAACACGTATCTTAATGAGAAAGGATATTACATACACTTGCCTTTCAGAATTTCTTACAAAAGATCTGGTCACTATCCAATGATCTTCATATATTGAACGTAGGAAATACTCCTACCTTTGTCACTAGGGCAAGACAAGAGGTGATTACATCAACTTCTGAAACGCCCATATGGCAGATTTTGTATGTAACTGGAGAGTATCAGAGGAACCATCTATGTCAGATCATAGGATCATACTATTAGACATAGCAGGGGCTTGTAGTTTCAAGAAAATCATTAGGAATCCCAGACGCACTAACTGGGAAATGTATGAGACTAACCTCAAGAGCAACTTGGTGGAATTAAACAATCACAAGAAAGCCAACTCACCATTAAACTTAGAAATAATGGTGGACGGCTATAATGCAGCTATAATTGATGCATACCATCAAAGCTGCAAACAAAAAGAAGATATCTTTCGAAAATTTTGCAGTAACATTGCAGATACAAGTCCTGCAACTAGAATATTTAGAGCTCTCTCTAAAACTAAAACAGTTCAAGGACTCTGTCTAAAGAAGCCAGACGGTACTTTTACGAAAGACAAGGAGGAGAAAGCACGCTTTCTACTCGCAACTCACTTTCCAGAATGTATCCCCATTCTGCAAGACTATACACCAGAATACTTGCATCAGGGAAACACCAGAAGACCAAACTGGAAACTAGCAAGCGATATCTATCGCCAATGCTGAAAATGTTCTGAAGTAGCCCGGCGCTCGGTTATATACCTATGTGCTGGAGAAAAGCAAAGGTGGTGTTTATCCCGAAGGTGAGCAAGAAAGACCCCTTCTTACCTAAGTCCTTCAGACCAATAAGCCTTACCTCATTTATGCTGAAGACCTTAGAAAAGCTAGTGGATAACCACATCAGGACCACTTACCTGATTAAAGAACCACTTCACAGAAATCAACATGCATATAGGTCTGGCAGATCCACTGAAACTGCCCTATACCAGCTAGACACCCTCATTCGTAATGCCGTAAAGGACAAAGGAACAGCCATTTGTGCCTTCATGGACATCGAAGGTGCCTTTGATAATACATCACACACGGAAGTAGCAAAGGCACTAAACAATAGGAGTATAGATCCTTACCTTATCAGATGGTTAGTAAAGCTACTGGACTCAAGAATAGTTGAGACTAACCTACCTGATAAAAAAATTATTGTCAAAACCACGAAAGGGTGCCCACGGGGGGGGTGTCTTATCACCTCTTCTGTGGTGTCTCGTAGTGGATGAATTATTAGAGCTCCTTACAGGTAATGGCATCAAATGTCAAGGCTACGCGGACGACATAGTTATTATCTGCATGGGGAAGCATGAAGACACACTATGTGACCAAATTAAGATAGGCATTAACATCACAAGATCTTGGTGCTCTAAGGTAGGACTGAGTATTAACCCATCTAAGACTACTATTGTTCCTTTCTCTAGGAAGTATAAGATGAAATTACTCAAGCAAATACGGGTGAATGGCACGCTGATCGAATTCTCCAAGGAGGTGAAATACCTGGGGGTAATATTTGACAAGCGTACCACATGGAAGACTCACTTAGAACATGCAGTGAGGAAAGCTACAATGGCAATGATGACCTGCAGAGTAATTGCTGGTAGGAACTGGGGGTGTACCCCCAAAATAATGAAATGGATGTACCTTACAATGGTCAGACCCATAATAACATATGGAGCCATTGTCTGGGCGGATAGAGCAAAACTAACAACAACTAGAATACAATTGAACAAAGTTCAAAGGTTAGCTTATATAACTATAACAGGAGGAATGCGAACCTGTCCTAGTGTAGCATTAGATGTACTACTAAATCTAACGCCACTGCATCTTCATATCCAACAACAGATTGACAGAGCCATTGCAAGGGTAGGAAGAGTTAACACTAACAGGAAGACCTGTACTGGGAATCAAACAAGTGGTAATAGGAAAGACGTCAACCCACTCCTGCAATACCCTAGTGATAACCTAGGTATAATGAACAACTTCACTAGAAGTTTCCAAGTAGGGCTCAGCAGTAAAGTAGAATGGGAAAACATAACGCTGTACTACAATATAAAACCAGGAGCAATTAGCTGGTACACAGATGGTTCCCTAACAGACGAAGGAAGTGGAGTGGGAGTCTTCGGACCACGCACTAAATACTTCGAATCACTAGGGAAATTTACAAGTACCTTTCAGGCAGAAATATATATATTTTTTTTTTTTTTTAAATGTGTTTTTTTTATTGGATCTTCTCTTGATAAGAGACTAACAATAATTTATCAAATCTTAAATCTAGTTGTGTATTACACAAAGCCCCCCGGTTGGAGACTTATGTAGTTACAGCGGCCCTAAGAGCACATCACAGGGCTGGGAGGTCATTTCTCCTGAGTCGTGTTTGTATATGGAGTAGTGTTACAGATCGTGCGAGTGGATTAGGGTGAGAATTGAGTTTACATTCATAGGTCTGCTTGAATCGATCTATTTCAGTTTTAACAGTTGGGATGTTAAGATCATTGTGAATGTTAGCATTGCGAATATACCAAGGTGCTCCGGTGAGAGTTCTAAGTATTTTTGATTGAGCTCTTTGTATTATATCCACGTTACTGGAACTCGCATTGCCCCATAACTGTGAACCGTACGTCCAAATAGGCTTTATTACGGAGTTGTAAAGAAGCAATTTGTAGTCCAAGCTTAAGGGGGACCGCGGATTTATAAGCCAGTGTAGGGAGTTGGCTTTTAGCTTTATCTGTGTTTTTTTGGCTTCAATATGTTTACGATAAGTGAGCCGTCTTTCGAGATGAATACCGAGATGCACGACGTGATTGGCCTGTGGGATCACAATGTTGTTTAGAGTCAGCGATGGACAAGTACCTCTGTTTAGAGTGAATGTGACGTGTTTGCTTTTTTGCTCATTAACTTTTATACGCCAGTTAGCTAGCCACTCCTCGAGAAGAATGAGATGATCTGCTAGTAGTCTGGTTGCTCGTATTGGGCATCTAGATCTACTTAATATGGCTGTGTCATCAGCAAATGTGGATATTGTAAGTCTGTGATCCGTTGGTATGTCTGATGTGTATAGAACATATAACATAGGACCGAGAACGCTGCCTTGGGGTACTCCAGCTTTGATTTCAGACTCCTGTGTTATGTAGTCATTCTGACGTACCGTGAATACTCTATTGCTGAGGTATGATTCTAGAGTTTTGTGAGTATTTTGGGGTAGCAATACTTTTATTTTATACTTAAGTCCATCAAGCCAAACGCGGTCGAATGCTTGGGCTACATCGAGAAAGATTGCGGAACAGTATTCGCGAAACTCGAACGCTGTTCTAATCTCCGAGGTTATTCGGTTTACTTGTTCGATAGTGCCATGGTTTTCACGAAAACCAAATTGGTGGGTGGGAATAACGTTCTGCATGTGTGAGTTGATTTTTAAAAGAACCAACTTTTCGAACAGTTTGGATAGGCAGGATAGTAGGCTTATGGGTCTATATGACGCAGCCTGTGTTTTGTCCTTTCCGGGTTTCAGTATCATGACTATGACCGATTTCTTCCACTGAGTTGGAAAATATCCGCATTTAAAAATCGCGTTATACAATTTTGTGATATATGTCACAGCTGGACTGGGAAGCTCCATGATCATTTTTGGCGAAATTAAATCATGACCTGCAGCCTTCTTGGGATTGAGCTGGGCTTTTATCACTTTATGAACTTCGTGGGTGTGAACTCTGAGAGGTTCAGAGTAGTTCGTGTTCGAAGGAGAGGGAAGAACAAAAGCGTTTGTTGACGGATTTGGCTGAAAAACAGTTCTTAAGTGGTTTGCAAAAACTTCCGCTTTTTCTATGTCCGTGCGTGCCCACTTTCCAGTGTGGTCTCTTATGGGTGTAGAGACTATAGCTGGTGGTTTAATGTCTGCACGCGCTTTCCACAGGGGAAACTTTGAGCTTGTTGGGGAAAGACGTTCGATGTATCGTCTCTGAGTGAGTTTTTCCTCGAGTTTAAGAGCTTTGCTTAGCTCACGTGAAGCAATTCTTAGATTGTGCTTGGAGGTTGGAGATCTATGACACTGCCATTCCCTTCTTAAGTGCCGTTTCGTCATAACTAACAGTTCAATGTGACTGTTGGTTATACTGTGGTTCATCGAATTGGCTGTGGATGGTTGTGGTGTTGAGTGTTGAGCTGCAGCAGTGAGAACAGAACTCAGGGCACTGACAGAGTTTTCAATATCGATTTCGTTACTTATTGCTGGGTTCAGCTCGATATGACTGCTTATATACTTTTTATATTTGAGCCAGTTGGTTTTTTGTGAGGTGAGTTTATTGGGATACTCTTTCAGTTGAGGTTTTTCCAGTAAACTAAAAAGAACTGGAGAATGATCCGATGAGAGATCTGCAAGAGATTCAGCAGATATTAGATGACTTGAAATTCTTCGTGTTATTGCAAAATCAATGAGATCTGGGATTTTCATCGAATCTGTAGGCTAATATGTTGGAGTACAGGGCGAGACATAGTTAAGCTTGTTTTTGGTGTTTATAATTGCTTTGTAGAGCTGCTTTCCTTTGGGGTTTGAAAGCCTTGAGCCCCAATGTGTATGCTTGGCATTATAATCTCCCACGGCTATAAAGCGATCACCTAGTGTGTCGAAGAATTCGAGAAACTGTTTTTCAGATACCGTAAACCTTGGAGGGCAATAAATTGCCGATAGTGTTACACTACCAAACTTTGTTTGAACATTTATTGAGGTGGCTTGGAGATAATTGGTTGCAAATATCTGTAGAGAATGGTGTTTAATACGACTTCTTATGAGTATACCAGTTCCGCCGTGGGCTTTGCCATCTGGGTGGTTCGTGGAGTAGAACGCATACCCTGGAATTTTGAAGTTGTATTTATTCGTAAGATGTGTTTCTGCGAGAAGCAATACATCAATGTCTCTTACTTCGAGAAAATTTACGAGCTCTTTTTTGTGTCGGGAAACACCATTGGCATTCCAGAGACATATATTTATTTTTAAGCAAGACATTATTTGCTTTGTTGGGCTGCAAGCATCTGAATCAGAGTGTTTTGATTCCGCATCATTTCTTGCATTGTGTTTTGCATGAATGTCATGAAATTCATCATGCTTTATTGCATTGAAGCAATCATTGATTCGATGCCATTGAGTGGTGTATTAGCATTTTGGGGAATGCTTTGTTGTTGTGGGTTTTGTGTGGAGGGACCCACGGGTACCGTGTGGGAAACGGTTTGGCCATATGACTTTGCATCAGCTGGCTTTAGCCCTGATTTCAAGGCATTGGCAAAAGACACACCAGGGGTGGTTGTGTCAAAAGTATACGTTGGAGTGCGTGCAAATGACTCTACGGGGTGAGAGCGAGCAGAGGCAGTTCGCAGATGAAGGCGGTTTTTCAGCTCTTTGTACACAGGGCATCCTCTGTAATTAGCCGTGTGATTTTCTCCACAGTTGCTAAATTTTTTCGCGTTGGAATCCAACTTGTTTGCTGTGCATGTAGCGGTATTGTGGAGTTCTCCACAGGCGACGCAGACAGAACGTAGAGTGCAGTAAGTCTTCGTGTGGCCAAACTCCTGACAGTTGGTGCATTGGACCGGGTTGTTGCGCTTGTGAGGTTCTTCTACTGAAATTCTGCGGTGCAGCAGGTATTTTAGATTGTAGATTGGGTGTACCTTGTTTTTTTAAGTGGCCTACTTTCGGGTTCAAGCTCTATTTTAAACATGGGCTGCGGAATTTTATTTTTATTTATTATATTTATGGCTACTTTTGGGTTAAAGCCATTTTCTTGTAGTGCGCTTACCACTTCGCTTGGAGTGACAGTTGGTTCAATGCCTTTGAGCACGACTTGAAGTCCTTTAGAGCTTTTCAGTTGGTATGTGTAGAAGTTTATTTTCAAATCTGTGAAATGTTTTGAAACTAAACGATAATGTTGTTCAGAGTAAATTTGAACCCTGGTCTCGTATATTGTACCCTTCCTAATAGCAGTTATGTGGAAGTTATTGCTCCCAATGAGTTTTGCTATTGTGTTTACAATATTATTAGAGCTTTGCCCACGGACATATATTGGCGGTGGTTTGACACTCGCTTTTGTAGCCCCTTCATCTGCGCTGTTTTGTGAGTTGGATGCTTTGTCGCTTAGAATTGAGAATCTGTTGCGACTAAGTGGCGATTCGGTTTCGCTTGCATTGTTTCGTCGATTCAGCTTAGGTTTATTTCCTTTGTTCGACATTTGTGGGCTCAGCTTTCGCTTTATTTGAATGTAGCGATCTAAGCCTGTCTGTATCGCTGGAGTTTTTGTATTATTCTTTTGCTGCAGTCCGCTTTGAGATTGCGGTAAAATATTATTTTTAATCATTGCAGAAGATGTTGTGGCTGTAGTTGTTGTTGTGTTTGTTGATGTTGAGACTGTTGCTGTTGTTATAGCCGGAGACACATAAGTGATTGTTTGTGTGCTCGCAGCGTAGGGAAGAGAACAATTGACGAAATTTTCATTTAAGAGGGTGGGTGTTGGACACTCTTAGAGAGCGTTTGCTGCGTCGTTATAGTTAATGACAATACATTAACAATGCTAGTAGGGGGGACTGAAGTGGAAGCCGTGGATTTTAGTAATCCGTTAGGTTGAGAACTTGTACTCACCGCATCCATTTGGTTATGCATTTTACCTGTTTCGTTGCTTTTGTTTGGGGTAGGGAGGGAAGTGGAGGGTAATTTATGTTTGAAGGTGTCTTCTATTGCGTTGTATGTAAAGTACGCGTTTCTCCCATCGGCACTTTGCAGTGAGAGTCTGCGCTGCTCTTGCGGAGCGCTTCGCGCGCTTATTCGCTGCTCTTTGTTTTCAATCGCGGGTTTTTTTTGTTTGTTTTTTTTTTGGAAAGTATGTGTTAAAACTTTTCGCTGAAGTTTGTTTTTTTTTTTTGATTGTTTTTTAGCACTTGCACAAATTAAATTAAGAGCCTGTAGCTATTAGCAAATATGCTTTCATAACTAGGCCTAACTAAACCGAATTATTGCGGAGCACTAGCAGACACGTCCGATCGGTTTGATGGTTAACGGATATAAGCGAAATATATGCAATAGAAAGATGTGCTCAATTTAATTTAAATAGGGAATACAAGAACCAAAGAATCGCTATCTTCTCTGATAGCCAGGCGGCTATTAAAGCAGTAAGTTCGCCTATGATCAAATCCAAGCTGGTCATGGAATGCATAAGCAAACTAAATAAACTTGGAAAATCTAATAAGATCACTCTATACTGGGTACCCGGACATGCGGGCATACCATGAAACGAGCAAGCAGATGGCTTGGCCAGGAGAGGGGCAGCGTCTCCTTTCATGGGTCCAGAGCCTTTCTGCGGGCTCGGACCAGGATCAATGAGAATCCTGGTAAAAGAGGAAGAAAAGAAAGCAAGAGACCTTTTCTGGGAAAAATGTGAAGGACTAAAACAGAGCAAAAGGCTGTTAGGCCCTTACAACAAAAGGAGATCGGAAATTTGCAACGGTCTTAAAAGAAAAGATCTAAGAATAATTTCGGGCTTCCTGACCGGACACTGTAGACTTAGGAGACACTTATGTAAAATCGGAATCGAAGGTGATAGCACCTGCAGATTCTGTCTGGAGGACGACGAAACTCCGGAGCATATCCTGGGCGACTGCCCAGCTCTGGCCCGAATCGGGCACATATATCTTGGCAATTACCAAGTGACAGGAAAGGCGGTGCATGCACTCAACCCCAAAAACCTAGTGGCCTTCTTCAGGGCAGTAGGGCTGGACGAGTTGCTGTAAGTCAGCAACTGATAGGGCACAATAGGCCTGTAAGGTCGCAGTGCCTACTACTACATAATAATAATAATAATAATAATAATAATAATAATATATTCAGACCTAAAGATCAGCAAGGTTTCGAAAAAGAGGAAATAATAGCAGAATTAGCTGAATGTGGTCATGAAGTAATAAATATTTATAACATACAACGAAATAACACAAAAGAACCTCTGCCCCTATTCTCAATTGAACTAAAATCGAAAGAAAATAACAAAGAAATTTATTCAATAACGCATCTTCTCCACTGCAAAATAGTTTTTGAACCTCATCCAAAACGGTCAATCCCCCAATGCACAAATTGTCAAAAATATGGGCACACAAAAAATTACTGCTCGAGGGACGCTGTATGCGTTAAATGTGCTGGCAAGCATAGCACATTAAACTGTACCATAACTCAGACGGAAGAGAAAACTCATATTAAATGTGCCCTTTGCGGGGAAAATCATACAGCAAATTATAAGGGCTGTATGGTTTATAAAAGCCTACAGATACAAAAATTCCCTAGTCTGCGCAAAAAACAGTTACCATCAACCCAAACCTCAAATCCGCCAACCACAGACAATAATATGGTAACGAACATTGCTCCAGGACTATCTTATGCAAGAGTGGTAACAATGGACAAAGCACACGACACAAAAAATCAAAATAATACATCACAAGCACCAACAACACAGAATGACGACCTATCAGAATTAAAAAGCATGATGAAACAATTAATCACACAGATGAGCAATATGATGAACATCGTGACGCTACTGTTGACTAAATTGGATGAACGTAGATAAAATTTCAATAGGAATATGGAATGCCAACGGACTTACTCGCCATTTATTAGAATTAAAATCCTTTCTCATTGACAAAGCAATTGAAATCATGCTGATATCAGAGACGCACGCCACAGAAAAAACCTACATTAAAATACCAAATTATAAAGTTTTTTATACAAATCACCCTGACAACAGGGCCCACGGAGGAACCGCTATAATTGTAAAAAATGAAATGAAATGCACGGATGAACTTGACGGATTTAAAAATGACCACATCCAAACGACCCCTATTTCCATTACAGATGCAATTGGCCAAACCACCTTATCAGCCGCTTACTTCCCACCTAAATTTAATAACATTGAAGTAGAATACCTAGACTATTTAAAATCGTTAGGAAATCGATACTTAGCAGGTGGCGATTTTAACGCTAAGAACGCAATATGGGGTTCTAGATTGACAAATGCCAAGGGAAGGCAACTACTTGACGCTATTAGACAAAACAACAGTCTATTTCGAAGCACAGGAGATCCAACATATTGGCCAGGTGATCCCAAAAAACTACCAGATTTAATTGATGTTTGCATATTTAAAAACATTCCACCCACAAATGTAAAAATCACAACAACTACGAATCTGTATAATCACAAAAAGGACTGGAACATGTTTCGACAAATATTAATAAGAAACATGAATATCGACGTGTTACTCACATCGAATAATGAAATTGATTCAGCAATAGTACATCTGAACGACAGTATTGTTATGGTTGCCACATATTCGACGACAAATTTGAATCTAAAATACATTAAGGCCCTACCGAACCACATAAAACAAAAAAATTATGCAAAAAAGAAGACTAAGGAAAAAATGGCAAACCACTAGACATCCTAGAGATAAAGCTGTATTAAATAAAGCAACGTATGAACTAAAAATATTATTGCAACAAGACAAGGACAAACAGCTTAAAAAATATTTGACAAACCTTGGTACAAATATAGCAACAAACTACTCTCTATGGAAAGCCACACAAAAATTGAAGAAGGCTATAATTCATAAGCCCCCAATCAAGAAGCAAAATAACACGTGGGCAAGAACAAGCAAGGAGAAAGCGTATATTTTGGCACAACACTTTGAAAATACATTTTCTAACAACATGGACAACTTAAATATCGAGGTGAATCATACGCTTCAGAACGATAGCAGTGCCATACAAAGGACAACGATAACCGAAATAAAAAAACATATTAGTAAATTAAATGGTAAGAAAACGCCTGGATATGACCAGATCAGTGGAAAAATTCTTAAAGAACTTCCGGATATTACTTTAGCATACATCCGTAATATTTTGAATGCGATACTTAGACTACAATACTTTCCAGTTCTCTGGAAAGTTGCACAGATAACACCTATTCCCAAGCCGAATAAAGATGCGACAAAGACGGGCTCCTACTGACCTACTTCCAATCATATCAAAGATATTTGAAAAAATCTTCTATACTCGAATAGAGCCAATCTTAACACAAAATAACACCATACCAAGCCACCAGTTTGGTTTTAGACGACGCCACTCAACAGTACAACAAATACCCAGAGTTGTAAATTAAATAATGGACGATATTGATAAGAAGAAATACTGTATAGCTGTTTATCTTGACATTGCAAAAGCATTTGACAAAGTGTGGCACAAAGGGCTCAAACTAAGCAATATATTTCCACAAAATACATATAATCTAATTAAAAGTTATATTAATGACCGATACTTTTACATAAAATATGACGATGCATGTTCAAATGTCTTACCAATGACAGCGGCAGTAGCCCAAGGAAGTGTACTTGGTCCATTACTATATCTATTATACACAGCAGATAATCCAACGCCAACAGACCAAGGGATAATGCTAGCGACGTTCGCTGATGACACTGTTCTTATGGCTTCCGACAAAAATGAAAAAATAGCTACAAACACACTACAAGATATTATAACAAATACAAATATGGTTCGAAAAATGGGGAATTGAAATTAACAAAGAAAAAACGGTTCAAGTGGTATATACAAATAGGAAGTCTAATAAATAACCACTTAAAATAAAGGACGAAGAAATCAAAATTAAAAACAATGCAAAATATCTTGGAATAACGATAGAAGCTTAACTTATATGGAAACAACATATAACAAACAAACGAAATGAAGTCAAAAATAAATTTCGACAACTTAACTGTCTTCCAGGGAAAAACTCTAAATTATCATTATACAACAAAAACCAAATATATAAAGCAATTATAATGCCGATATGGAAATACGGGATAGAAATTTGGGGAACAGCAAGCACAACGAATTTACAAATTATTCAAAGGACTCAGTCAAAAGTGCTAAGAATAATTACGAAAGCTGATTGGTATGTTGCAAACAGGGACATTCATCGTGACCTAGGTATCGACACAGTGACAGAAACCATTAAGAAATGCAGTCACCTCCACGTCAAACGATTGATAACGCATGAAAATTCACATATGCGTCAATTACCAGCAATAGAGACCCGAAATCGTAGACGACTTAACCGATTTACACCCACAGAGCTGGTATATCGATATTTTTAACTTTTTCGCTTTAAATATAATATTGTAATTATAATTTAATTTTAATTCAATCTGCGCAAATAATTGCTACATATTATTTATGAATAATTAAAGTTTCTTATTATAAATATATATATGGTCCTAGAACACTGGTAAGGGAACATACTTCATACAATGTAAATTAATTAAACCAATTACTAAATGTTAAGAAGACAGATTGTAAGTTTATTGGAAAAAAAAAATATGTATGTATGCATTATATTGCATATTGCGTATATGTTTCTATTTTTATTACATTTAATAGCTAGTAGGGTTCATTGGCACGGTACTAATGTTTGTATATTAAAGATGTGTGCGCTGCATTGATCGTTCTGTCATATAAGTATATAATTTATGGATCATAAATTTAATCTTTAGAAGCGCATGCTCAGCTTGCACACATCTTGTCGTACATAGTATTTATTGTTTCACGCACAAGCAGCGGGAACAGTATATTTATATATGTTGTGGAAGGCCAATGTGGTCTGTTTGTACTTGATAACCACACAATTAGCGTACCAGAAGCAGTGGGAACAATATGTTTAAACACATTATCATGCGGCATGAAGAAAATCTTTAATAGTGTATGTAAAATAATTATGTGTGCGGCACATATACGATGCATGACGAAAAATCAAATCGATTTAAGCAGCCTAGACATTATCAAGCGGCATGAAGAAAATCTTTAATAGTGTATGTAAAAAATATATGTGTGCGGCACATATACGATGCATGACGAAAAATCAAATCGATTTAGATATTGTGTATGTCATGCTCGCTCTCATTGACATTGACTGACCGTTTATGGGATAGCATGATTACGAATATGCTGTCAGATTTTCAAAATGACGTCTTCAATTTGGCGGACGAAAGAATTCAAAAATATTTAAATTTCATGAAACATGATATTAGGGGTCGTAGATTGTGAATTCAAAGTCAGATTTAAAAAATTATCGTTTAGGATTGGCTGCATTTAATTTAGTAATTAGGATGTGCCACGAGAAGGCACTTAACAATCCTTTTTTTTTCGTAACGATTTATGTATTTACATTTTAATTATAATCTATACTATTATATAAAGAGGAAATGTTTGTATGTTTGTAAGGAGTAAACTCAAAAACTATTGTGTCGATTTCAAAAATTCTTTCACCATTGGAAAGCTACATTCACCCTGAGTAACATAGGCTAGGTTTAGTAAAGGGGGAAGGGGGCTATGCCCCACCCCTCATACAAGCGATAAACAAAATTCAGCACATCTTTGCATCCATTTGAGGTACGGGGACGAAATTTGGTATAAATGTTAATAGGGTCGGGAGAAGTAATCGTGTTAAGTTTGGTAGAAATCAAAGGTGGCTGTGCCCCACCCCCCATACAAGCGCTAAAAAAATTCAACATATCTTTGCATCCATCTGAGGTACGGGGACGAAAATTTATTACACATGTTAATGTGATAGGGAAAAGTAATCGTGTTATGTTTGGTCAAAATCGGAGAGGGTCTATGCCCCACCACCCATACAAGCAATAAACAAAATTCAACATATCTTTGCATCCATTTGAAGTACATGGATGAAATTTGGTATACATGTTAATGGGATCGGATTAAGTAATCAAGTTAAGACAAGAGAATATATTTCATAGTTTAAAAGATAAAAAAAGTTATTTGATTTATCGGTTTTAAATATTGCTGAAAGAGAAGTAGAGAAGTGCTTGGAGTCGAGTAGGAGGAGAATATATTGTGTGATGAAAATAATTTTTACTGGTGTCGGGTACAGCTAGTTTAATATATAAACAATACTTATTTTTGAATATTGAGTCACTAATTGCAAAATTGTTTCAGTATTTGATGCTTAAAAATTTATTTAAACAAATGATACACATCTCAGTTTATAATAGTCGTATTTTGTCGACATAGTACACTATAACATTTCGAACACAAATGAAGAATGAATGTATTGCATGTACGGTTAAAAGCTTCATGCACAAGTACACAAGAGAGGCATCATGCCGCATGATAATGTCTAGGCCGCTTTATTAAAAAAAATGTATTTATAATTTTATTAAAAAGAATGTATTTATAATTTTATTAAAAAAAATGTATTTATAATTTTTTGGGAGTGCAGGTGGGTGGAAAGCATATGATTGATCATTCCGTCGTCACTTATTAACTGGTCTTCTTTCGATGGCACCTCAAAAACAAACGTATCATACAACAACGCTTCAAAAAATCAAAATTGTTGCAGGTGAGAAATGTTATGCGCTCCTTGTTTACTTTGCGATTAGGTGCAGTTGCTTCATGGGCGCTAACAAGTGTTTAATTTGGATTCATTATTGAATTTATCCGGATTCATACTCACCACGAACCACATCCAAATTCGTGCTTACTCGCATGGCAGCTGTAGTAGAATGCTTTTTGAGAGCACCCTGCCCTATCCATCGGATTTCTTGGATGGCGGTTATGTCAGTCTTACATGTCAATCTTATGTCAATCGAGGACATCAACCAGCTGGATATTTGCACCATCCCAATTAAGGGTTCGGACATTCCAGGTGCATATCCTCAATTCATGATCCTTGTATCGTTTGCGGGGGTAGTCATCAAAGGGGTCCTTCCGAGGCTTCCTGTTCGTTTTCATTGGGTGGTTATTTTTTAAAGTGACGGGTCCCAAGTCCAGCGCACCAACCCCTTATTAAAGGGCTTCGCCTTCTCACGTTAGCTCACCTCACCCAGGAGATACGTGTCCTAACGGACGTGTGAGTTGCTTGGACCGTTTGACACAATAATCATTGTTCGCCATTCCCAGGTGAATGGCAGTCAACAACTTTTCTCACAATGTGAACTTGAGCAAATGATCCCAATTATATATATAGATGAGTATAAAAAAAAATGTCTGTATATACATATATGTACATTAGGGCGGATCAATTTTTTTCGCAAAAATCCACTAATCCACCAAATCCACTAGAGTCGGAATTTACGAAAAATTCTAAGAAAATTTAACCATGAAACTATGTGAGAAGCATTAAGATTTCAGATTTGGTACTTATTTTAAATTATTTTGAGGTATTTAAGGCATTTAAGAAAAAGATAACTTATTATCAAATCATGTTGGGCTCAATTCTGTTTCATTTTTTTACAAAAAATTTTACAAATATTTTTTTTTTTTTTTATTTGACGAAATGAGCTGAACAAGCCATGTGGCTCATTTAAGAAAGTGGGAGCCAAAAGTTTGTAGCTTTTTAACGCAGTGATGTATACGTCTGACATTTGAAATATATATCCTTAAAACTCCACAAAAAAAAATCCTGACAATAAAATATAAGTAGGTGTGACATGAGAAAGGGCGTCACTTAACGTTCATACGCAAAATATTGTTTCTTCCAACACTTAAAACAACTAAACATTTTGTGCACCAGGTAAACTTAATATTTATTAAATTTATGTTTTATTTTGATGAAGCAAATAACAAAATTTATTAAGGAAAAATAACTTTTTTGTCACTTTGTAAAGTATTAGACTCCATTTGAGGGTTTTTGGAACGACTTCTAAAGTCACTGACATAATATCATCTCGATTCTTTGGCATTACGCGTCGTAAAACATGCGTTAACAACTGCAAACATCGCTCGGTTCCTTGAATATGCAATGGAATTTCTGAATCTGATAGTGGTATTTCAGCACAATTTATGTACTCCAACAAGTGTTCGTTTGGAATGCTTGCGGTAAATGGAGGTTCAAATAAGATGTCGTCATTATCCACTCATCCACTCACGTAAAAGTAATATTTCAATATATCCCGATGAGTTGGCAAATTCAATTTGACGCAGACATCATTAGAAGGCTATCAACTTCCGAATTGGTAGAGTCAATTGACATCGCTCATGATTCCATAACTTTATATTCGGCCATGTCACGATTTTCGTTTCCTCGTCAAAAATTACAGTTTATTAAACATAGCAATGAATTTTTAGCAGGCTTAGTGGTCAATTTACATGATAAACATGCTTGTACATATTTATCAATGTAAAGAGAGACAATTATTAACAACAACTTGGAACATTATAGTGAAGAGCAACGGATACACATGTGTTTCGATTTCTGCTATGAAATCTCATCAGTCCGCTTGGCTAGTGTTGTCGTTTTAAATTGTACTAATTGGCGGGCAGAACATTAGGAAATATTTGTTTTTTTTTTTTTGTAATGGACTTTCAAAATTATATACATTTCGTCTCAATTGGATTCCGTTAAAGAACTCGTCTTATTTTTATTTTTCTTTCACTTATATACAATTCTTAAGAGCTAGTTGGACTGTATTTATGTATTAAATGTATGTATGTATTATATTGCATATTGCGTATATGTTTCTATTTTTATTACATTTAATAGCTAGTAGGGTTCATTGGCACGGTACTAATGTTTGTATATTAAAGATGTGTGCGCTGCATTGATCGTTCCGTCATATAAGTATATAATTTATGGATCATAAATTTAATCTTTAAAAGCATGCTCAGCTTGCACACATCTTGTCGTACATAGTATTTATTGTTTCACGCACAAGCAGCGGGAACAGTATATTTATATATGTTGTGGAAGGCCAATGTGGTCTGTTTGTACTTGATAACCACACAATTAGCGTACCAGAAGCAGTGGGAACAATATGTTTAAACACATTATCATGCGGCATGAAGAAAATCTTTAATAGTGTATGTAAAATTATTATGTGTGCGCCACATATACGATGCATGACGAAAAATCAAATCGATTTAAGCAGCCTAGACATTATCAAGCGGCATGAAGAAAATCTTTAATAGTGTATGTAAAAAATATATGTGTGCGGCACATATACGATGCATGACGAAAAATCAAATCGATTTAGATATTGTGTACGTCATGCTCGCTCTCATTGACATTGACTGACCGTTTATGGGATACCATGATCAGTCACTCATTCGACAAAACGTTTTGGAGCGAACGGACGTGTGCTATCACACTATGAGCCAGAAAAGTTAAATTTTGGCCAAACTAATAATTCTTTAAAAACAAGAAATTTATGGCTACTTACTTTGCTATCTACGGCTCTTGGGGTCGCTGATTACGAATATGCTGTCAGATTTTCAAAATGACGTGTTCAATTTGGCGGACGAAAGAATTCAAAAATATTTAAATTTCATGAAACATGATATTAGGGGTCGCTGATTGTGAATTCAAAGTCAGATTTGAAAAATTATCGTTTAGGATTGGCTGCATTTAATTTAGTAATCAGGATGTGCCACGACAAGGCACTTAACAATCCTTTTTTTTTCGTAACGATTTATGTATTTACATTTTAATTATAATTTAATATATAAACAATACTTATTTTTGAATATTGAGGCACTAATTGCAAAATTGTTTCAGTATTTGATGCTTAAAAATTTATTTAAACAAATGATACACATCTCAGTTTATAATAGTCGTATTTCGTCGACATAGTACACTATAACATTTCGAACTCAAATGAAGAATGAAAGTATTGCATGTACGGTTAAAAGCTTCATGCACAAGTACACAAGAGAGGCATCATGCCGCATGATAATGTCTAGGCCGCTTTATTAAAAAAAATTTATTTATAATTTTATTTAAAAAAAATGTATTTATAATTTTTTGGAAGTGCAGGTGGGTGGAAAGCATAAGATTGATCATTTCATCATTTGATCATTTCATCATTGAATTTATCCAGATTCATCAGGATTGTAGATCTGATCTGGAGTTAGATCGAGCTCGTTGACCTTTTTCTCTGAAATTCTTCAGAATTGGCTCCGATGGCGTTGGTTTATTTGACAATTTCTTACCACAAGCTTTTTGCATACGAATGTCATTTCGGGTTTTAAAACTGGTAAACCAGCCTCGCGTCGAATGTACTAGAATTGTCTTCAAGTTTCTTATGCAGTTTATTTATACTTTATCAATATATAACAAGCTCATCCCTTATAAACAAATTCTACAACCAATTTGGGCTTACGGTTCTCAACTATGGGGTTTTACTTCAAACAATAATATTAATGTCATCCAACGATTTCAAAATATTGTACTACGCAACAAAGTAAATGCTGCGTGGTACATAAGTAATAGTGTTCTTCATCGTGACCTGTGTAGATATGGTCGTCATCAAAATAAAAAAATGTGTAAAGGCACATGAAGTACGAATAGATAACCATGCCAACGAAGAAGCATCGTCGCTAATGCAAAATACAGGTCTCCGAAGACGTTTAAAAAGAACAAAACAATGCAACTTAGTTGAAATCCTATAAACAACGGATCCTAAGTCGCTGTAAAATTGACTAGAATTTTCATTGGTTATGGTTAAGTAGGTTAAATATATTGCAAATTAAATAATGAATAAATAAATTTTTGTTCCCTTTGCTTGAGAAATCTGTGAATATGCCAAAATGAAAAAGGCATTACTTCATTTTGGCGTATTCACAATCTCTTACTGCTTCTTGTTTCCCTGGTCATGACATATCGATTTAATAGCAATGCCTTTTTTAATTTTCTACAAAATTTCACATTTGTGTGCTATTGTAAGTTTATTAACAATTTTAACTAATGTCATTTTGTATGTAGCACAAGCATACCGACCTATCGCGAAATAAATTCCAACGGAGTGCGTACTGAATATATACACAGATGAATACATTATACATGTAAAACCCAAATTTATATATTTTGACAAAGACGAATGAAAGAAAAGTTGTGAAAACTAATTACAACATCACAAGATGCGATAATTGATAACTACTAATATGTTACCTACTGATAAAAAATTAGTTAAGTTGCAGCACATACAAAACGTCATGTAGTATAATATCAGCATGGACTGATTTTTATTTTACATTACCTTCACCTTGCGGACGAATTTGTTCAGCTGATGCAATCCCTCTCTCAGAGGATGACTTGATTTTACCGAAATACTTTCTCACAACAAATATGCGACGATGCTTTCAAGAATCCAAATATCTTGATCACCCCTCGCTGTAGCGCTAAATGCTGAGACGACGCTGTTGTTGCTTTTTTCGACAATCTGATTTAACCGAAGCAGCTGCAACCGACCTTTCTTAGCCCATAACCGTTTTTAGCTCAAATGTACCGCAGCGAAATAAATAATATAATAGCTTTAATATAATATAATAGCTTTAGTAGATTGGATTCAGTAAAATTATATGTGGGCAATTCAACTTAACGTACATCTATTGTATACAAATCTATTTGGGTTGCTATTAAAAATACAAGAGAGTTATAGAACAAAGCGTAAATCACAATTAGCATTTAACTATTTTTAACAACCATTACAAAAATTAGTTAACGTAATGTATAATGCAAGTACTTAAAATTCGCCCGAAGAGTCCCACGTGTTAGAATATTGCTGAGTAATTAACTTTATTGTTCTGTTCTGTGCGATTGTATGGATATTGACGCTGATATTCAGAAAGAGAACTAATCTGGTTCAAGAATCCGAAGCGAGCATCAACACTCATGCGAAATGATTCGCTATATAATTTTAAGTGTATACGTAGCATTTAATAATTTGCTACTCACGTTTACTACTTTCATTATTATTAGCAACTCACAATACAATATTGTAGTGCCGGCACCGTAATAGTTCGTTTTCGAGTTTGATGTTTGAAGAGTGGAAATAAATAATGTACCGGATAACAGCTTTAAACGACAAAGAAACCAATTCGAATAAAGAGTTACAAATATCATGGGAGGCACAGGTACAGTCCAATTCCTGAAATATTTCTATTATATCCATGTATGTACGTATAATTTTAGGAGACCATAGCGGAATCGGAGTACATTCGAGCTATAAGTTTAAAGAACGAAGGACAACAAGAAATGGCGCTACTGTTGCTACAGCAGCTTTTGAATACTTACATATTGAACGAGGTAATAACTGTAGTAAATGAAGTCTTCATTAGCTAAATTTGTTTAATTTTTCACTTTATTTCATGGTTGCGTTGTGATTGTATTTATTTTTTACAGGTTTTTGGCCAAAAAGTATTTTTAATCTATTTAACTTACTGTGCCTGTGCGTCCTATTTGTAGTTCACAATTCGAACCCATTTCAACTGATCAAAATAAACAATATATTTTATATTTTAAATGGCTTTGGACATCAGCAAATTTAAAATATAAAAACAAAAAATCAGATACATATGTACTACAAGGGTGATGAATCTAGGTACGATTTCATCTCTCATATCTGAGGAATCCAAAAGCATTTTGAAGAAAAGTAATGCATGATCAAGTTTTGTTTGAAATTTTATTTTGATTTAAAAAAAAATAATTAAAATTACTATTTTCAATACCAATTTAAAAAAATATTTACGAAAAACGTAAAAATGCATTGGTATTGTATCCTGCTTGATTATACCTGCAAAGCTCTACACTGATATTAGTGGTAAAAATTTCAACTTGCGAAATTATTGAATTTAAGTTAATAAATGGAACAAATGATGAAAAAATGACAAACAAAAATAGCAGTCAAATCAGAAACGATTGTGCATCCACGATCAATTCAATGAACTTTGAATTATTTTGGTTTTCACATAAGACAAACTATTTTTTTTCGATATTAACGTACTTTTTACTAACAATTTTTATTAGTAAAACTTTATTGATGAACAAACATTAGCTTAAGCTTTGTATATGGTGAGAAAAGTTAAAAAAATATATAAAATGATTTTGTATGACAACTGTACCCTTTAGTGGCCATATCGCGGTCATTATAACTGTTGTGTTCTTCTGATTATAAAGATTTTACATACTATTTTTCAAGCCAATACCTCAAAGAATATTTCTAAAGCTAAGTTCACACAGTGTCAGTTATCTGGCAGCAAAAACTATTTTCGTTAAATTTACTGTCACATATATGTAGTTAAAATTTGTACATATTTTAAACTATTTTCAATGCAATGTCGAATATATTCTACCGTCTGAACACTGCTTATAGCACACACTTATGGATCTGTTGATGATTTTCATTTCACATTGTTCCACTAAACATTGCAAAAAAAAATTGTACCAAAGAAATCGATGACGATTGATTTAATATAACAGGTAATATTATTAATTGAACTTTAATGAATGCACAAAACATTAATATAATTTAAAAAAAGCAGTTACACAATATAATTGATTTATTTTATGTCCTCTAGGTATTGGAAAAAAAATAGAAAAGTTTATTAAAATTGGCGAAAAAACAATGGCACTGTTCTTCATTGGTGCACTAAAAATGCAAAAAACATTTAGAATGAACTACCAAACCTTTTCAATATTATATAAAGTGAACAAAAGTAATATTTTAACGTTGTTAATATGTATTTGTTATGGTGACCTTTGTTAGCCAGAACAGCTGCACACCGTCTTGGCATCGAATTGACTAAATCTGGCACCTTTTCACAGTAATACTGGCCCAACCTTCATCAGTTGGTCAAGTATATCAACATAAATATGCTGATTCATTCACACCATAATGCTAGAACCACCATGTTTGATCGTCTTGTTGGTATATTTAGGATGATATTATTTGTTTGCCGGACGTCTTACATAAACTCGCGAACCTTTTCCACTGTATAACACAATTTTTGAATCGTCGGACCATAGAATATTTCTCCACTTTTCTACCGGCCATTTGAAATGATCTTTGACAAAACTCATTCGTTTGGAAACATGTTTCGGAGTCAACAATGGAACCTTTCGAGGACTGCGAGCGTTTAACTAATGTTTGCGAAGAAAAGTGCGGACTGTCTGAACGCTTGTGTGGATCTTTAATTCATCCTTTAGCTCAGTAGCTGCCTTAAATAAAAGGACTCTGTTTGCTTTCGCGAATCAAGTGGTTTTCCAAAAGTGGCGACATTCTACGTTTCCGGCCGAGTGTTTCTGTCATCTCTTCATAAGTTAGAGCATTGCGACTCATTTTATTAGAGCAGCCAACTATTTCACCCACTACCTTGTACGTCTTGCCTGTGATATGAGCCTTTTTATTAACTCGCGATTTTCATCTCCACAATGTTTAGCACGACCCGTATTAAGGAAAAAAATTTATTAAAAGTCCAAATTTTTAAAACAATTGTTTTTTGAATCAAACAAAACTTAAAAATCTGTTCACTTTTTATATCAAATATAAGTAGCACCTTCTCTTCTTGCGATAATGCTGAATAGTGCTATTTTTTTCGCTTGCTTTTGGGTTTGTCTCATAAATTTATTACTGCAAAAAAGTACAGTTATATTTTTGTACAAAATGTTATTGCTTCCAAAAAGCGAATACATGGTATACATGGAAAGAACACAGACTTTGAAAAATTTTTGAATAGTTTTAAATATATTCCACATTTCCTTAAGTTTTGAACATCAGTGCTATTTATTTTTTGCAACTGTAGATAGGATATACATATACACCACCAATCCCGGATTTTTCATGTTTTTTTTACCAATTCTCTTTAATAGCGTGTTTTTTTAAGCATTTTTTTTGTCACTGACATCTTTAGCCACGATTATTTAAGAATTTTTAATAATAATGGCTGATTTTTCAATCTTTTAAAAATGTTTCAAAAGAAATGACAATAATCAGTAAACTTGGCCATATGGACATATGGTTGCAAAACCTAAAGAGATAGACGACCACTCCGCCAAACACACGCAACAATCCAATCTGTTTACAACCCATGCTATTCGCACGAAAATTATTAGAAAATTGAAACGATTGCTTCAATTTGTTGCCTATGTATGGTCTGCTTAAATTCATACAGATCATAACTTTACACTTACTAATATTTTGATTATAAAGTAAACATTTACGTATGGTAATATACAAGCATTTTGCGAATTAGAGCAGAGAAGTACATCGCACTTAAAACATTGAAAGCGAGGATATCCTGTCTTTAACCGTCTGCATCTTCCCTTTGAGCCCCATTGACTTAGATGATCAATTTGGTGGTATCTTATACTTTGTAGAGGTGGTAGAGCATACAATTGTTTAGTTTTTGGAGTTGAAGCGTCTGATAGGTCTGGTGAAGCTGAAGCATCTGATTCAATGTCTAATGTAAGTTGTGGTGGTCAGTCTTTTTCCGATAAAGGAATTTAATTGGGGCACAACGGTTTACTGAGCTTACATGGCTCAAACTCAAATTCAGTCTATCCCTAAGGAATAGATATGTCGAATGCGAATTGTAAATAATATTTTGCGAAGGATATTTTGCGTGTGCGGATATTTTACGTGAAGGAGTTTTCTAAATGATTTAGATTATTTGCTAATATTTTGCAATTAATCTATGGCTGCTCCTAATTTTTTTCTATTTCTTATTTTTCAAAATATTTTCCAAAAGAGTATCTTGTGCGAGTCGCAAAAGTCGGCGTGCGCCGATAAAAATGTTGTATATTTTAAGTATTTCACGATTTCGTATGCCACAAGCCTAGCCTTAAAATATAATCAAAACCTAAAAAGTAATGTTATTTTTGGTATAAGAACCTATAGGATAACACAAGTTCTGAAAAGGTTAAGATGTGTCCAATTTGAATTTTGTGAGAATAGTTTAGTATATTTAAATAAGAGTGCTTTGGTTCTTATTCAAAATAAATTTTGTAATCATATAAAAGCGTTTGTACTTTATTTGAGAAAAGGGCTACTTTCCACTTGTCCAAATTTTCGCGCGCGATATCGTATAAGAATGTCAAATCGAATAAAAAGCGAAAGAAACCTTCGTGCACGAATTCGCTTTTTATTCGATATTTTATTCGTAAACAATTCCTCAGTCGCCCAGATTGTGTCAGTGCGCGAAGGTTCGCGCGCGATATCGCACTCCAATGTTAAAACGAAGGTTAAGCGAGTTTCATTTTCATTTGTTCCTATTAATTTTTTTCATAAAATAAAAAAATAATTTAAAATATATATAATGTTTATTAGAGCTAAATCCAATTATCTTTTTTCCTTTAATATAAATAAACTTTGATACATTATTTATATATTTTCATCAACATAATTAGCAGCATCATCTCCAAAAAATTTTTTTTCCAATAATATGCCTTGCTTACTCTTATTTGACATTTTTTAATTTTTACACTAAATCCATTAACACATACACAACAACACTTTAGACAATCACAAAATAATAAATATTTACCAAAATCAAATGAACTATAAAAAATGAATATAAATAGTATAAAAAGGAATGTGTTAATAAAATATTAAAAAAAAGCGCTGCAGCTTAAAAAAACAAAAAACTTTTACCGTATCAATTCTAATAATTTCAAATACTGTTTTTTATTCTCTGTCTTTTACAATTCTATTGACGCCAATATGGACAAACACAATTACTTCAAATTACTGAAAGACAATTTGCACCAAAGCGCCAATAAACTTGGCGTACGTGAGATTTTTCGGTTTTACCAGGACAGCGATCCTAAGCACAAGGAAGAAATTGTTCAGTCTTGGCCAATTTGGGACTGTCCCAACGTAATGATACCGTTACGCTACAGTCGCCTGACCCAAACGTCATATAAAATTTGTAGACTCAACTTGAAGATAACATTCGCACCATATCTAACAAGAAAAACGTAGAAAGGCAATAGGTTTTTGGGATTGAGTGCATGCACCGCCCTTCCTGTCACTTGGTAATTGCCAAGATACATGTGCATGGTTTGGGTCAGAGCTGGGCAGTCCCCCAGGATATGCTCCGGAGTTTCGTCATCCTCCAGACAGAATCTGCAAGTGCTATCACTTTCGATTCCGATTTTACCCAAGTGTCTCCTAAGTCTACAGTGTCCGGTCAGGAAGCACGAAATCATTCTTAGATCTTTTCTTTTAAGACTGTTGCAAATTTCCGATCTCCTTTTGTTGTAAGGGCCTAACAGCTTTTTGCTCTGTTTTAGTCCTTCACATTTTTCCCAGAAAAGGTCTCTTGCTTTCTTTTCTTCCTCTTTTACCAGGATTCTCATTGATCCTGGTCCGAGCCCGCAGAAAGGCTCTGGACCCATGAAAGGGACGCTGCCCCTCTCTCCCCAAGTCATCTGCTTGCTCGTTTCCTGGTATGCCCGCATGTCCGGGTACCCAGTATAGAGTGATCTTATTAAATTTTCCTAGTTTATTTAATTTACCAATGCATTCCATGACCAGCTTGGATTTGATCATAGTCGAACTTACTGCTTTAATAGCCGCCTGGCTATCGGAGAAGATAGCGATTCTTTGGTTCTTGTATTCCCTATTTAAATTAAATTGAGCACATCTTTCTATTGCATATATTTCTGCCTGAAAGGTACTTGTAAATTTCCCTAGTCCTTCGTCTGTTAGGGAACCATCTGTGTACCAGCTAATTGCTCCTGGTTTGATATTGTAGTTCAGCGTTACGTTCCCCATTCTTCATTATTGCTGAGCCCTACTTCGAATCTTCTAGTGAGGTAGTTCATTATGCCTAGGTTGTCAATAGGGTATTCCAGGAGTGGGTGTGCGTCTTTCATATTAACACTTGTTTGATTCCCGGTACAGGTCTTTCTGCTAGTGTTAATTTTTGCTACCCTAGCAATGGGTCTTTCAGCCTATTGTCTTCCATGTGGTACGCTTGTCAAATATTACTCCTAGGTATTTTACCTCCTTGGAGAATTCGATCAGCGTGCCATTCACCCATATTGGCTTGAGTAACTTCGTCTTATACTTTCTAGAGAAAGGAACGATAGTAGTCTTAGATGGGTTAATACTCAGTCCTACCTTAGAGCACCAAGATCTTGTGATGTTAATGCCCATCTTAATTTGATCACATAATGTGTCTTCATGTTTCCCCATGCAGATAATAACTATGTCGTCCGCATAGCCTTGACATGTGATGCTCTAATAATTCGTCCACCACGAGACACCACAGGAGAAGTGATAAAACGCCCCCCTGTGGGCATCCTTTCGAGGTTTTGACTATAATTTTGTGATGCCATTATCTGTAAGGAGCTCTAATAATTCATCCACCACGAGACACCACAGGAGAAGTGATAAAACGCCTCCCTGTGGGCATCCTTTCGTGGTTTTGACTATAATTTTTTTATCAGGTAGGTTAGTTTGGACTGTTCCAGTAACTGTACTAACTATCTGATAAGATAAGGATCTATACTCCTCTTGTTAGGTGCCTTTGCAACTTCCGTGTGTGATGTATTGTCAAAGGCACTTTCGATGTCCATGAAAGCACAAATGGCTGTTCCTTTGTCCTTTATGGCATTTCGAATAAGGGTGTCTAGCTGGTATAGGGCAGTTTCAGTGGATCTGCCAGACCTACATGCATGTTGATTTTTGTGAAGTGGTTTCTTAATCAGGTAAGTGGTCCTGATGTGGTTATCCACTAGTTTTTCTAAGGTCTTCAGCATAAATGAGGTAAGGCTTATTGGTCTGAAGGGCTTAGGTAAGAAGGGCTCTTTCTTGTCCGTCTTCGGGATAAACACCACCTTTGCTTTTCTCCAGCACATGGGTATATAACCGAGTGCCAGGCTACTTCTAATCATTTTCAGCATTGGTGCTGGGAATATTTCATCGACCCCAGGGGATTTGAAAGGTTTGAATGAGCCGATGGCTCATCTTAGCCTATCTTCCGTGCAAATAACACTTGCTAGTTTCCAGTTCTTTTTTCTGGTGTTACCCTGTTGCAAGTATTCTGGTGTATTTTCTTGCAGTATGAGAATGCATTCTGGAAAGTGAGTTAAGAGTAAAAACCGTGCTTTCTCCTTCTCATCTTTCGTAAATGTACCGTCTGGTTTCTTTAGACAGAGCCCTTGAACTGTTTTAGTTTTAGAAAGAGCTCTAAATATTCTAGTTGCAGGACTTGTATCTGCAATGTTACTGCAAAATTTTTGAAAGTTATCTCTCTTTGCCTTCCGTATATTTTTGTTACATTCAGTAAGACTGGTCGTGTACTGTGACCAGTCTCCAGTGCGCTTAGATTTATTAAATAGGCTTCTTACTATTTTCCTAAGTTTCTCTAAATTTTTGTTCCACTAGGAAGTGTCTTTTGCTGACTTCACTTCTTTTTGTTTGCAGCTTTGATGGTATGCATCAATTATAGCTGCATTATAGCCATCAACCATTATTTCTAAGTTTAGTGGTGAGTTGGCTTTCTTGTGATTGTTCATTTCTATCAATGATTTTCTTGAAGCTAGAGGCCCCTGCTATGTATAAAAGTATGATCCTATGATCTGACATAGATAGCTCATCTGATACCCTCCAGTTACATGCAAAATCTGCCATGTGGGCATTGCAAAAGGTGATGTCAATCACCTCAATATGTTCAATATGTTTAGTTCATTCTGTAGGAGAAATTCTAGTAGGTACTGACCCCTTTTATTTGTATTGGTGCTTCCCCACACAAGGTTATGTGCGTTGGCATCGCATCCAATTAGCAGCGGTAGATTTTGTGTTAGACAGTGTTGCACCAATCCCTCCATCTCTTTGGTTGGAGGTTCGGTTTGTTCGCCTGGAAGGTATCGAGTCGCGATCACCACCTCACGTAGTCTTCCGCCGATATCCAGTTTTAGTTGGATAGCGACCAGATCTTCTGTAAGAAATTCTGAAAGGCAAGTATATGTAATATCCTTTCTCATTAAGATACATGTTCTTGGTTTGTCAGATCTGACGTCCCAAATTACCTGCATGTCTTGAGTGCCCAGTCCTCTTATACCTTCTTTATAAATCCAGGGTTCCTGAATTAGCACTAGGCCCAGGTCCAGCCTGGCGGTCAATCTGACGATCACAGCAGATGCTGCTTTTGCATGGGATTGACCTGTGCCATCTTGGTGCTTGCAGTCATTTCTTTTTTTTTTATAGAAACGGGCTCATAGGCCCATCGCCCTCATCCGGAAGGGAGACAACCTCCTCCTCCGACATTGGCGTGTCATCATAAAGCAAAGATATCTTGGTGTCTTCGATCGAGTCCAGTTCGCCTGGGACGTGTTTATGTCGACTCGACTTTTGTTGCTGATCAAGAATATTCTTTATAGGTTCTGTCTCGCTTCCTTCTGCTTGTTACATACATTTGCACAAACTTTGTATACCCTTTTTCTCTAAGGGAACGAGGTATAAAACTGACACAAATACCAAAGGCAAAAACTAACAAGTCTTATAATTTTGTAGATTCTTAAGTATGTAAGAATGTTCAGAGCAAGTGCGTGTTTTTGCATTCTTGCTCCGATATGTTTTTCCTTGTGCTTCAATTTGTTATTACAACTCATATTAACATACAATACGCAAGTAAGTACATACTAGAGCATTGCGCAAACATATAAAAATGGCAAACGAGGCGTTCACACAAATTCATAATAAAGCAAATACTAGCCTCATACATTGAATCATTCAATTTGATACTGCTCTCATTTTATTAGGCCCTGTACCGAAGGTACAAGAGCCTATTGGTTTTGTGGAAATGTATGTACTAGGTAGTGTAACGACATCGATTCAATATTTTATTTATAAGCAAATTGTTACTTAACCTATTTAACAATACTGGGCGCAGCTTATGTGGAAAGTGGTTAGTTAGAATATAGTTTCTTTTTTGCGATTTGAATCTCTTTATTTATTTTACCCTATACTGACTAAAACGTTGCGTTGGCTGAACGGCTTGTGATTTATTCGGGAAAAGAGTTGTGCCGACGGAGTGGTTCACACACAACTCAACTGCTTTTTTCGGATAAATATCTATTTATTCAAAGGAAAAGTTGTGCCGACGGAATGGTTCACACACAACTGTCCTTTACAAATGAATATCTTCCTTCGCCCATTTATTCGGAAAAAGAGTTGTGCCGGCGGAATGGTTCACACACAACTGCTTCTTTCGGATAAATATCTATTTATTCAAAGGAAAAGTTGTGCCGACGGAATGGTTCACACACAACTACCCTTCACAAATAAATATTGTCTATCGCCTATTTATCCGGAAAAAGAGTTGTGCCGACGGAATGGTTCACACTCAACTGGTTTTTTTCGGATAAATCTCTATTTATTCAAGGGAAAAGTTGTGCCGACGGAATGGTTCACACATAACTGTTTCCTCCAATAAATATTTGCCAAAAAATCGAACTTTTGTTAGTTAATATCAAAAAGAACCTAGCTAAACTTTCTCTGCTTCGAACAAAAACACTTTTAAATACCACGCGCTTTTTTGCTGCTTGCTGCTGCCCCGAACGCTCTTGTTGCTCTAGTTCGTTCTGTCGTGTTCCTTCTCTTGTCGCTGGTTTTTGTTTCACGTTGATTAATCCGCGTACACGTCTGTTGCTGTTGCCGGCTCGATTAGAATTAACGAGTCATTCTCGCTGTCCTCGAGTCGAACCAACCGCTGCCCGTTTCAATTCTGCTCGGCTCCTTCCAATTGCACCGGTTCAATGCGCTCAACACCTTGTTGTTGTTGCCGTCCAACATGTTCATTCGTTTACATTTTTTTGTTCACCGTTTGCGAAAACAACGACGCTGATCGATGCTGCGCTCTCGGCAGAGGCGTGGGTGTGTGCGCATGCCAATATGCATACTCTTCCACGCCTGCGGATCGTAGGCGTTGTTGATTGCGTCGGTCGAAGTGCGTACTGGTTCCATGCGTTCGCGCATGCTTATTTTCTTGTCGCAGTAGCGCTTCGGCCGAAAGGGTTTTCCGTTAAAATTTTTGTATGCCTATCGCTTTGTACGTTTTTGCTGTGTACATTTGTTGCGGGTGCCTTTCTTTGGAGAGCATTGGAAGCGTCTGTTGGTATTTTTTGTTGTGGATTCGCTTTGTACTGTGTTCTTGTGGAATGTATTGGTGCTACGTATGTTTGTTTGATATTGTGTAATAGTGTAGTGTATGGTTGTGTTTGGGTTATGTATATCTGTTTTCTATTGTATTTTGTGCAGCGTGCCGTTTTATATGTTTTATATATTTACTATTATTATTATTATTTATATTTACTATTGGGCCTGTGGCCATCGTCACAGTAGAAATAATGGTCGGAGACCCCCCAAAGTTATCCCCACTATTGTCAGGAGTGATATAGATTTTGGATTCGACTAAAACTGCTCCGGAATTTCACAAGTTTATTTTAAAATTTTGCACCTCCCCCCTTCCACATAAAATCACCACAATGCTAGTATGAGATAACGTCCCTCTAAACCAAAATCAAAAAATTTCATTAAAATCGGATAATAATAAGCATTTTATAAGCAATTGAATATAAACGACCTACGATACTTCCGTCCACCTTTTCGTTAGAGCTAGACGTTGTTTGTAACACAAACTAATACAAAACTTTAAATAAAGGCTGTCAAAAAGACAGGAAGCAAAATGTATGTATGTGCGATATTTTACTTGAACCTTTTAAAAGCGAAAATACAGTGCATTGTTCTCTCGGTTGAATTATATCTTAAATACAAAGGGACGTATTGCACATTAAGCTTTGTCTGCTTTGCTTGTGGATAATTTAACAATATAGTTATACGAACACGAAATTAATCAGATTCCAATGCGTAAAAAATGTAGCTGTGTATAAAGAACTAAAAAACTGCCTAAATCATTGCACACGACTTTGTCCGCTTCCATTTCGTAGGCATACCATAGACTTATGCTCTAGACACAACCACCATTGGTATGCATATGGTACAATATGGCGCCTCAACTTAAAAACAGTCCAAAAAAGCCAATAATATATTGCTTAAACATAAACCAAGTAAGAATGGGAGTTCACGATATCGAAATATCCAGGCATATTTTTTTATGTGAACTAATCCAGACTCTGAATATGTACTTTATTGAAACGTTTGAGTTCTCACTGTACACTAAATCAGTGCGGTCATCTGAATTTTCGTTGTGCACCTTTTTTAAGTTTTATTTTAAGTTTTCCTCTTCGAGCACGAGACAATGGTCGCGGGGTGTGTAAAGAAGTGATTGCCGATTAAGTAGCTGAGATAAACTAATTTATTAAAATCATAATATACTTAAACTAGCCTAGTATCGCAATTACGAATGCGACAGTAAAGGAATAACGTAAAAAGATCAAATGTTCATGAATACAACAACAATGTTATGAGATAGTATGAAGTTACCGTATTAAAAACTCTACATTTGGAAAGTAATATTCAATTAATATTAAACAAGTTTTTATATTAGAAGCGCTTATGTTGAATATGTGGTCCAACATTCCGGCCCTTTTGAAAGTACCACCTTTCAACATAATAGTAAAATAGCCAATTTGGGTACCGGGTGACGAATAATACGTCAGCGGTGCGAACATCAACAATCTAACTCGATTGTCTTTGTCTTGAATGGCAAATTCAACCCGTCACAGTCGCCAATGCTGGGGTGGCATGTTTTCATCATGGATGATGACTAACGTACCAGATTTGATGTTTGGTCCATTTGGCTCGTAACTGTATCTCGTTGACACACTCTGAGGACCAGCGATGCCAAAAATATTGTTTTATAGCAGCGATTCGATTCCAATGGCTTAAGTGTGTAATGTCAACCTCAGCGACGACAGTACACAATTCCTCGCGTTAGCGTTCTGTTCATTAAGATCTTGGCGCTCTTTACAGCGGCTTCCCATAATTCACTAAAATGAGGTGCCCTGGGCGGGATAAAATAAAAATTAATAAACTCATCTGCACAATACCTTATAATTTTTTTCTGAGTCTCCTTAAAAATATAGTTTTTTAATTCAATTAACTTATTATTTGCTACAGTGAAATTAAATCGCTAAATCTCTTGCGATTACTTTTCAAAATTCAAGAAGCACGTAAGATACTACTTTTTACTATGAATATAGCGAATATAGTAAAGTTTTTTTTTATTTCCCATTGTTTTATAAGACACCTAGTACACTTTAAAATAATGTTTAAGGGATGAAATAATTTTAAAAGAATAATTTCTTTAAATTATATTAATATTACGACAAGAATATGTAATGCAGGAATTTATGCATCCATTACAAACAGCTAATACTTACGGCTGCCCCATTCTTCGCTAGATACCGTAACGTTCACTGTAGTTGGAGTAACATAAATACCCTTGCACAACAATAAATTTTACAAAGTAATGACTAGATTAATACTAAGAAAAGTTTGGTAAGTCCACTGGTCGTATCCTTTTAAGACGTCGTCTAGTTGTAAGTTCAAGGAAGGGTATATTGTTTAACTCGGTGTTGGAATAAGCCATAATTCTGATGTGATGCATTCTGCTTGCTGCTACTATTTCCTCTTTTACTGTGCGCATGTTGTGGTCTCGGTGTATATCTGCGTTAGAAATAAACCAATCAGCTCCTGTAATTTGTCGAAGTATTTTTGACTGTTGCCTTTGAATAATATCAATGTTCGATTTTTCTGATGTGCCCCATATCTGGAGTCCGTAAGTCCAGATAGGTTTGATACTGCGTTTATATAATAATATTCTGTTGAACATCGATAGCTTAGACTTCCTGTTCATAAGCCAGTACAATTGTCGGCATTTCTCTTTTATTTGTTTTCGTTTTCTCTCAATGTGTAGGTTCCAAGTCAGTTTACTGTCTAACTGTATTCCTAAATATTTTGTTGATTTTTCAATGGGTATTTCAACATTGTTTATTTTTAGGGGAATGGGTACGAAAACACTTTTTGTTGTAAATATTACTTGGGTGGTATTGCTTGCATTCATTTTTATAGCCCATTTTTTAAACCAAGTAGTTGTAGTATCAAGAGTACCTTGAAGGTTTCTAAAAGCTAAAGATAAATCGTTATGAGCAGAGAGCAGGAATGTGTCGTCTGCAAAAGTAGCAATATTCAAGAGGGCTCATTGCGGTGTGGTATATATTGAGTATAAAGAACATATAAAAGGGGTCCTAATATACTCATTTGGGGTATTCCAGTATTTATTTGTCTGGTTGACGAGAAAGCGTCTTTGACTTTTACATAAAAGTGTCTATCTGATATGTAACTTTTTAGCATAAGATAAAAATCATGCGGCAGGAGAGATTGTAGTTTGAATAACAATCCCTTGTGCCATACCTTGTCAAATGCCTTCTCGACAAAAAAAAGAAAACTGCTATACAATATGTCTTGTCATCAAGGTCTGTAGAAATTTTGTTAACTATTCTATGTATTTGTTCAATAATGGAATGGTGTTTTAGGAATCCAAATTGATGGTCAGGTATAACGTAACTATTGTTAAGTCTGGGTTGCAGTCTGCTATGAAATATTCTTTCAAACACCTTTGATAAAATCGGCAAAAGACTTATCAGTCGATAGGAAGCTGCACTGGAAGTATCTTTGCCAGGCTTAAGTATTGCTATGACTTCTGATACCTCCAAGTCTTTGGAAAATATTTGATTCTTATTATAGCTTTAAATAAATTTCGGAGATAAAGTATAGCTCTCTTTGGAAGTTCTTTCTGCAATATTTTCTTTGTTTAGAAGATCAATAGAAAATAATGGAAGTGGAACTTTTGTAGGCGTTTGCTGGATATTATATATATTCTCAACTGTGTGGCCTAGTTCTTGGAACTCAGTTTTTATTTCTTCAATGTCAGCTGAAGGATGGATGCATATTCCTGAGAATGACTTTAAAAGGTCCTATCTTCTTTTGCCTTAAAGGTAAAATATTTAGTTTTTTTTTTTGGCGTAACATTTTAATAATATTTCTGTAGTTAGTTGAGTTGGTAGTTTGAATCCTAACTTAATTTTAGCTAAAGCTTCCAACTCAAAGTTTTTTTGAGCTACTTCTTTAAATGCTTCATTTAGAATTTTAATTTGGCCAACATCCTGTACATATATTGGAGGGGTTTTTTAATTTTATGTGGAGCCTGCACCAAGTTAGTAATTTGTTCGTTTGTTTTGTCGTCACATTCTGCTAACCGTTCGAACCTTTTTGTTGTATTTGGTCTGTTAAGCCAGTACTCTTGTAATTTTGTTTGCGTTTTATTTTTTTGTTGCTGTTTTGCATTTGCTTTTTAGGCGAATGCAAATCCCGATTTCTTTTTAAATTTGACTATGGGTCTGTGTTGTTGTTTGTTTTGTTTACGTTTTGAGTTTCAGAGTTTTTTTTTATTAGAATTAACAGTTTTCGATGTCTGTCTGCTCAGTTGTTGCAGCAGAAGTATTTTTGTTGTTGTTGCACAGGGAAATACGGAGAATATGCATTTCTCGATGCAACCGAGTTTTGTTTTTGTTGATGAGCGCTGCTCATCATTTATTTTGATTTAATTCACTTGTTTATTTTTAATTGTTGCACAAAATATGTGTGTGGAAAATGTGTAATGAGTCTGTCTTTTTTTTTACAAAATTAATACACTCGTTTTTTTTTAACAATTAAAAGCACGCAGCGATTTTAAAACACGCCTATGTCGCAAGACAGTAAACGCACGAATGACGATTTATTTGGCAGCAAAATTTAATGTTTTTGGCTCTCTGGTATATGCGCCAAACTCAGCCCACTACCCACCTTGAGCAGGGTGAAACCATTACAGCTGTCTTAAAAAAGTTTAAGATATTTAATTTGACTACGAATAAAAGTAGTACCTGTTTTCAATTGATAAATTTTTTCTCTGAAGTGAATTTGTTGTAAATTCGAAACAATGCAGTGTAGAGCGTATCTTAGTTCTTGTTGAATGCATTCAAATCAAAGTCAGGCGATGATGACAAAGAGTCCAATTAACTTATTATTTGGTACAGTGAAATTAAATCGCTAAATCTCTTGCGATTACTTTTCAAAATTCAAGACGCACGTAAGATACTACTTTTTACTATGAATATAGCGAATATAGTAAAGTACGAATTCTGATTTTTTTTTTATTTCCCATTGTTTTATAAAACACCTAGTACACTTTAAAATAATGTTTAAGGGATGAAATAATTTTAAAAGAATAATTTCTTTAAATTATATTAATATTACGACAAGAATATGTAATGCAGGAATTTATGCACCCATTACAAACAGCTAATACTTACGGCTGCCCCACTCTTCGCGAGATACCGTAACGTTCACTGTAGTTGGAGTAACATAAATACCCTTGCACAACAATAAATTTTACAAAGTAATGACTAGATTAATACTAAGATAAGTTTGGTATTTCCACTGGTCGTATCCTTTTAAGACGTCGTCTAGTTGTAAGTTCAAGGAAGGGTATATTGTTTAACTCGGTGTTGGAATAAGCCATAATTCTGATGTGATGCATTCTGCTTGCTGCTACTATTTCCTCTTTTACTGTGCGCATGTTGTGGTCTCGGTGTATATCTACGTTAGAAATAAACCAATCAGCTCCTGTAATTTGTCGAAGTATTTTTGTGTGTTGCCTTTGAATAATATCAATGTTCGATTTTTCTGATGTGCCCCGATAGCTTAGACTTCCTGTTCATAAGCTAGTACAATTGTCGGCATTTCTCTTTTATTTGTTTTCGTTTTTTCTCAATGTGTAGTTTCCAAGTCAGTTTACTGTCTAAATGTATTCCTAAATATTTTGTTGATTTTTCAATGGGTATTTCAACATTGTTTATTTTTAGGGGAATGGGTACGAAAACACTTTTTGTTGTAAATATTACTTGGGTGGTCTTGCTTGCATTCATTTTTATAGCCCATTTTTTAAACCAAGTAGTTGTAGTATCAAGAGTACCTTGAAGGTTTCTAAAAGCTAAAGATAAATCGTTATGAGCAGAGAGCAGGAATGTGTCGTCTGCAAAAGTAGCAATATTCAAGAGGGCTCATTGCGGTGTGGTATATCTTGAGTATAAAGAACATATAAAAGGGGTCCTAATACACTCGTTTGGGGTATTCCAGTATTTATTTGTCTGGTTGACGAGAAAGCGTCTTTGACTTTTACATAAAAGTGTCTATCTGATATGTAACTTTTTAGCATAAGATAAAAATCATGCGTCAGGAGAGATTGTAGTTTGAATAACAATCCCTTGTGCCATACCTTGTCAAATGCCTTCTCGACAAAAAAAAAAAAAAACTGCTATACAATATGTCTTGTCATCAAGGTCTGTAGAAATTTTGTTAACTATTCTATGTATTTGTTCAATAATGGAATGGTGTTTTAGGAATCCAAATTGATGGTCAGGTATAACGTAACTATTGTTAAGTCTGGGTTGCAGTCTGCTATGAAATATTCTTTCAAACACCTTTGATAAAATCGGCAAAAGACTTATCAGTCGATAGGAAGCTGCACTGGAAGTATCTTTGCCAGGCTTAATTATTGCTATGACTTCTGATACCTCCAAGTCTTTGGAAAATATTTGATTCTTATTATAGCTTTAAATAAATTTCGGAGATAAAGTATAGCTCTCTTTGGAAGTTCTTTCTGCAATATTTTCTTTGTTTAGAAGATCAATAGAAAATAATGGAAGTGGAACTTTTGTAGGCGTTTGCTGGATATTATATATATTCTCAACTGTGTGGCCTAGTTCTTGGAACTCAGTTTTTATTTCTTCAATGTCAGCTGAAGGATGGATGCATATTCCTGAGAATGACTTTAAAAGGTCCTATCTTCTTTTGCCTTAAAGGTAAAATATTTAGTTTTTTTTTTGGCGTAACATTTTAATAATATTTCTGTAGTTAGTTGAGTTGGTAGTTTGAATCCTAACTTAATTTTAGCTAAAGCTTCCAACTCAAAGTTTTTTTGAGCTACTTCTTTAAATGCTTCATTTAGAATTTTAATTTGGCCAACATCCTGTACATATATTGGAGGGGGTTTATTAATTTTATGTGGAGCCTGCACCAAGTTAGTAATTTGTTCGTTTGTTTTGTCGTCACATTCTGCTAACAGTTCGAACCTGTTTGTTGTATTTGGTCTGTTAAGCCAGTACTCTTGTAATTTTGTTTGCGTTTTATTTTTTTGTTGCTGTTTTGCATTTGCTTTTTAGGCGAATGCAAATCCCGATTTCTTTTTAAATTTGACTATGGGTCTGTGTTGTTTGTTTTGTTTACGTTTTGAGTTTCAGAGTTTTTTTTTATTAGAATTAACAGTTTTCGATGTCTGTCTGCTCAGTTGTTGCAGCAGAAGTATTTTTGTTGTTGTTGCACAGGGAAATACGGAGAATATGCATTTCTCGATGCAACCGAGTTTTGTTTTTGTTGATGAGCGCTGCTCATCATTTATTTTGATTTAATTCACTTGTTTTTTTTTAATTGTTGCACAAAATATGTATGTGGAAAATGTGTAATGAGTCTCTGTCTTTTTTTTTACAAAATTAATACACTCGTTTTTTTAACAATTAAAAGCACGCAGCGATTTTAAAACACGCCTATGTCGCAAGACAGTAAACGCACGAATGACGATTTATTTGGCAGCAAAATTTAATGTTTTTGGCTCTCTGGTATATGCGCCAAACTCAGCCCACTACCCACCTTGAGCAGGGTGAAACCACTACAGCTGTCTTAAAAAAGTTTAAGATATTCAATTTGACTACGAATAAAAGTAGTACCTGTTTTCAATTGATAAATTTTTTCTCTGAAGTGAATTTGTTGTAAATTCGAAACAATGCAGTGTAGAGCGTATCTTAGTTCTTGGAACCATCCGGAAACAACGAATGTGAGAACTAATGTTATTTACAGTGTCGATAATGTAATTACCCTCCATTGTAACCTTAAAGAACGACATTCGTTTGTCCTTGTTGAATGCATTCAAATCAAAGTCAGGCGACGATGGCAAAGAGTCCAATTAACTTATTATTTGGTACAGTGAAATTAAATCGCTAAATCTCTTGCGATTACTTTTCAAAATTCAAGACGCACGTAAGATACTACTTTTTACTATGAATATAGCGAATATAGTAAAGTACGAATTCTGATTTTTTTTTATTTCCCATTGTTTTATAAGACACCTAGTACACTTTAAAATAATGTTTAAGGGATGAAATAAATTTAAAAGAATAATTTCTTTAAATTATATTAATATTACGACAAGAATATGTAATGCAGGAATTTATGCGTCCATTACAAACAGCTAATACTTACGGCTGCCCCACTCTTCGCGAGATACCGTAACGTTCACTGTAGTTGGAGTAACATAAATACCCTTGCACAACAATAAATTTTACAAAGTAATGACTAGATTAATACTAAGAAAAGTTTGGTAAGTCCACTGGTCGTATCCTTTTAAGACGTCGTCTAGTTGTAAGTTCAAGGAAGGGTATATTGTTTAACTCGGTGTTGGAATAAGCCATAATTCTGATGTGATGCATTCTGCTTGCTGCTACTATTTCCTCTTTTACTGTGCGCATGTTGTGGTCTCGGTGTATATCTGCGTTAGAAATAAACCAATCAGCTCCTGTAATTTGTCGAAGTATTTTTGACTGTTGCCTTTGAATAATATCAATGTTCGATTTTTTTGATGTGCCCCATATCTGGAGTCCGTAAGTCCAGATAGGTTTGATACTGCGTTTATATAATAATATTCTGTTGAACATCGATAGCTTAGACTTCCTGTTCATAAGCCAGTACAATTGTCGGCATTTCTCTTTTATTTGTTTTCGTTTTTTCTCAATGTGTAGTTTCCAAGTCAGTTTACTGTCTAAATGTATTCCTAAATATTTTGTTGATTTTTCAATGGGTATTTCAACATTGTTTATTTTTAGGGGAATGGGTACGAAAACACTTTTTGTTGTAAATATTACTTGGGTGGTCTTGCTTGCATTCATTTTTATAGCCCATTTTTTAAACCAAGTAGTTGTAGTATCAAGAGTACCTTGAAGGTTTCTAAAAGCTAAAGATAAATCGTTATGAGCAGAGAGCAGGAATGTGTCGTCTGCAAAAGTAGCAATATTCAAGAGGGCTCATTGCGGTGTGGTATATCTTGAGTATAAAGAACATATAAAAGGGGTCCTAATACACTCGTTTGGGGTATTCCAGTATTTATTTGTCTGGTTGACGAGAAAGCGTCTTTGACTTTTACATAAAAGTGTCTATCTGATATGTAACTTTTTAGCATAAGATAAAAATCATGCGGCAGGAGAGATTGTAGTTTGAATAACAATCCCTTGTGCCATACCTTGTCAAATGCCTTCTCGACAAAAAAAAAAAAAAACTGCTATACAATATGTCTTGTCATCAAGGTCTGTAGAAATTTTGTTAACTATTCTATGTATTTGTTCAATAATGGAATGGTGTTTTAGGAATCCAAATTGATGGTCAGGTATAACGTAACTATTGTTAAGTCTGGGTTGCAGTCTGCTATGAAATATTCTTTCAAACACCTTTGATAAAATCGGCAAAAGACTTATCAGTCGATAGGAAGCTGCACTGGAAGTATCTTTGCCAGGCTTAATTATTGCTATGACTTCTGATACCTCCAAGTCTTTGGAAAATATTTGATTCTTATTATAGCTTTAAATAAATTTCGGAGATAAAGTATAGCTCTCTTTGGAAGTTCTTTCTGCAATATTTTCTTTGTTTAGAAGATCAATAGAAAATAATGGAAGTGGAACTTTTGTAGGCGTTTGCTGGATATTATATATATTCTCAACTGTGTGGCCTAGTTCTTGGAACTCAGTTTTTATTTCTTCAATGTCAGCTGAAGGATGGATGCATATTCCTGAGAATGACTTTAAAAGGTCCTATCTTCTTTTGCCTTAAAGGTAAAATATTTAGTTTTTTTTTTGGCGTAACATTTTAATAATATTTCTGTAGTTAGTTGAGTTGGTAGTTTGAATCCTAACTTAATTTTAGCTAAAGCTTCCAACTCAAAGTTTTTTTGAGCTACTTCTTTAAATGCTTCATTTAGAATTTTAATTTGGCCAACATCCTGTACATATATTGGAGGGGGTTTATTAATTTTATGTGGAGCCTGCACCAAGTTAGTAATTTGTTCGTTTGTTTTGTCGTCACATTCTGCTAACAGTTCGAACCTGTTTGTTGTATTTGGTCTGTTAATCCAGTACTCTTGTAATTTTGTTTGCGTTTTATTTTTTTGTTGCTGTTTTGCATTTGCTTTTTAGGCGAATGCAAATCCCGATTTCTTTTTAAATTTGACTATGGGTCTGTGTTGTTGTTTGTTTTGTTTACGTTTTGAGTTTCAGAGTTTTTTTTTATTAGAATTAACAGTTTTCGATGTCTGTCTGCTCAGTTGTTGCAGCAGAAGTATTTTTGTTGTTGTTGCACAGGGAAATACGGAGAATATGCATTTCTCGATGCAACCGAGTTTTGTTTTTGTTGATGAGCGCTGCTCATCATTTATTTTGATTTAATTCACTTGTTTTTTTTTAATTGTTGCACAAAATATGTATGTGGAAAAATGAGTAATGAGTCTCTGTCTTTTTTTTTACAAAATTAATACACTCGTTTTTTTAACAATTAAAAGCACGCAGCGATTTTAAAACACGCCTATGTCGCAAGACAGTAAACGCACGAATGACGATTTATTTGGCAGCAAAATTTAATGTTTTTGGCTCTCTGGTATATGCGCCAAACTCAGCCCACTACCCACCTTGAGCAGGGTGAAACCACTACAGCTGTCTTAAAAAAGTTTAAGATATTCAATTTGACTACGAATAAAAGTAGTACCTGTTTTCAATTGATAAATTTTTTCTCTGAAGTGAATTTGTTGTAAATTCGAAACAATGCAGTGTAGAGCGTATCTTAGTTCTTGGAACCATCCGGAAACAACGAATGTGAGAACTAATGTTATTTACAGTGTCGATAATGTAATTACCCTCCATTGTAACCTTAAAGAACGACATTCGTTTGTCCTTGTTGAATGCATTCAAATCAAAGTCAGGCGACGATGGCAAAGAGTCCAATTAACTTATTATTTGGTACAGTGAAATTAAATCGCTAAATCTCTTGCGATTACTTTTCAAAATTCAAGACGCACGTAAGATACTACTTTTTACTATGAATATAGCGAATATAGTAAAGTACGAATTCTGATTTTTTTTTATTTCCCATTGTTTTATAAGACACCTAGTACACTTTAAAATAATGTTTAAGGGATGAAGTAAATTTAAAAGAATAATTTCTTTAAATTATATTAATATTACGACAAGAATATGTAATGCAGGAATTTATGCGTCCATTACAAACAGCTAATACTTACGGCTGCCCCACTCTTCGCGAGATACCGTAACGTTCACTGTAGTTGGAGTAACATAAATACCCTTGCACAACAATAAATTTTACAAAGTAATGACTAGATTAATACTAAGAAAAGTTTGGTAAGTCCACTGGTCGTATCCTTTTAAGACGTCGTCTAGTTGTAAGTTCAAGGAAGGGTATATTGTTTAACTCGGTGTTGGAATAAGCCATAATTCTGATGTGATGCATTCTGCTTGCTGCTACTATTTCCTCTTTTACTGTGCGCATGTTGTGGTCTCGGTGTATATCTGCGTTAGAAATAAACCAATCAGCTCCTGTAATTTGTCGAAGTATTTTTGACTGTTGCCTTTGAATAATATCAATGTTCGATTTTTTTGATGTGCCCCATATCTGGAGTCCGTAAGTCCAGATAGGTTTGATACTGCGTTTATATAATAATATTCTGTTGAACATCGATAGCTTAGACTTCCTGTTCATAAGCCAGTACAATTGTCGGCATTTCTCTTTTATTTGTTTTCGTTTTTTCTCAATGTGTAGTTTCCAAGTCAGTTTACTGTCTAAATGTATTCCTAAATATTTTGTTGATTTTTCAGTGGGTATTTCAACATTGTTTATTTTTAGGGGAATGGGTACGAAAACGCTTTTTGTTGTAAATATTACTTGGGTGGTCTTGCTTGCATTCATTTTTATAGCCCATTTTTTAAACCAAGTAGTTGTAGTATCAAGAGTACCTTGAAGGTTTCTAAAAGCTAAAGATAAATCGTTATGAGCAGAGAGCAGGAATGTGTCGTCTGCAAAAGTAGCAATATTCAAGAGGGCTCATTGCGGTGTGGTATATCTTGAGTATAAAGAACATATAAAAGGGGTCCTAATACACTCGTTTGGGGTATTCCAGTATTTATTTGTCTGGTTGACGAGAAAGCGTCTTTGACTTTTACATAAAAGTGTCTATCTGATATGTAACTTTTTAGCATAAGATAAAAATCATGCGGCAGGAGAGATTGTAGTTTGAATAACAATCCCTTGTGCCATACCTTGTCAAATGCCTTCTCGACAAAAAAAAAAAAAAAACTGCTATACAATATGTCTTGTCATCAAGGTCTGTAGAAATTTTGTTAACTATTCTATGTATTTGTTCAATAATGGAATGGTGTTTTAGGAATCCAAATTGATGGTCAGGTATAACGTAACTATTGTTAAGTCTGGGTTGCAGTCTGCTATGAAATATTCTTTCAAACACCTTTGATAAAATCGGCAAAAGACTTATCAGTCGATAGGAAGCTGCACTGGAAGTATCTTTGCCAGGCTTAATTATTGCTATGACTTCTGATACCTCCAAGTCTTTGGAAAATATTTGATTCTTATTATAGCTTTAAATAAATTTCGGAGATAAAGTATAGCTCTCTTTGGAAGTTCTTTCTGCAATATTTTCTTTGTTTAGAAGATCAATAGAAAATAATGGAAGTGGAACTTTTGTAGGCGTTTGCTGGATATTATATATATTCTCAACTGTGTGGCCTAGTTCTTGGAACTCAGTTTTTATTTCTTCAATGTCAGCTGAAGGATGGATGCATATTCCTGAGAATGACTTTAAAAGGTCCTATCTTCTTTTGCCTTAAAGGTAAAATATTTAGTTTTTTTTTTGGCGTAACATTTTAATAATATTTCTGTAGTTAGTTGAGTTGGTAGTTTGAATCCTAACTTAATTTTAGCTAAAGCTTCCAACTCAAAGTTTTTTTGAGCTACTTCTTTAAATGCTTCATTTAGAATTTTAATTTGGCCAACATCCTGTACATATATTGGAGGGGGTTTATTAATTTTATGTGGAGCCTGCACCAAGTTAGTAATTTGTTCGTTTGTTTTGTCGTCACATTCTGCTAACAGTTCGAACCTGTTTGTTGTATTTGGTCTGTTAAGCCAGTACTCTTGTAATTTTGTTTGCGTTTTATTTTTTTGTTGCTGTTTTGCATTTGCTTTTTAGGCGAATGCAAATCCCGATTTCTTTTTAAATTTGACTATGGGTCTGTGTTGTTTGTTTTGTTTACGTTTTGAGTTTCAGAGTTTTTTTTTATTAGAATTAACAGTTTTCGATGTCTGTCTGCTCAGTTGTTGCAGCAGAAGTATTTTTGTTGTTGTTGCACAGGGAAATACGGAGAATATGCATTTCTCGATGCAACCGAGTTTTGTTTTTGTTGATGAGCGCTGCTCATCATTTATTTTGATTTAATTCACTTGTTTTTTTTTAATTGTTGCACAAAATATGTATGTGGAAAATGTGTAATGAGTCTCTGTCTTTTTTTTTTACAAAATTAATACACTCGTTTTTTTTTTAACAATTAAAAGCACGCAGCGATTTTAAAACACGCCTCTGTCGCAAGACAGTAAACGCACGAATGACGATTTATTTGGCAGCAAAATTTAATGTTTTTGGCTCTCTGGTATATGCGCCAAACTCAGCCCACTACCCACCTTGAGCAGGGTGAAACCACTACAGCTGTCTTAAAAAAGTTTAAGATATTTAATTTGACTACGAATAAAAGTAGTACCTGTTTTCAATTGATACATTTTTTCTCTGAAGTGAATTTGTTGTAAATTCGAAACAATGCAGTGTAGAGCGTATCTTAGTTCTTGGAACCATCCGGAAACAACGAATGTGAGAACTAATGTTATTTACAGTGTCGATAATATAATTACCCTCCATTGTAACCTTAAAGAACGACTTTCGTTTGTCCTTGTTGAATGCATTCAAATCAAAGTCAGGCGACGATGGCAAAGAGTCCAATTAACTTATTATTTGGTACAGTGAAATTAAATCGCTAAATCTCTTGCGATTACTTTTCAAAATTCAAGACGCACGTAAGATACTACTTTTTACTATGAATATAGCGAATATAGTAAAGTACGAATTCTGATTTTTTTTTATTTCCCATTGTTTTATAAGACACCTAGTACACTTTAAAATAATGTTTAAGGGATGAAATAAATTTAAAAGAGTAATTTCTTTAAATTATATTAATATTACGACAAGAATATGTAATGCAGGAATTTATGCATCCATTACAAACAGCTAATACTTACGGCTGCCCCACTCTTCGCGAGATACCGTAACGTTCACTGTAGTTGGAGTAACATAAATACCCTTGCACAACAATAAATTTTACAAAGTAATGACTAGATTAATACTAAGAAAAGTTTGGTAAGTCCACTGGTCGTATCCTTTTAAGACGTCGTCTAGTTGTAAGTTCAAGGAAGGGTATATTGTTTAACTCGGTGTTGGAATAAGCCATAATTCTGATGTGATGCATTCTGCTTGCTGCTACTATTTCCTCTTTTACTGTGCGCATGTTGTGGTCTCGGTGTATATCTGCGTTAGAAATAAACCAATCAGCTCCTGTAATTTGTCGAAGTATTTTTGACTGTTGCCTTTGAATAATATCAATGTTCGATTTTTTTGATGTGCACCATATCTGGAGTCCGTAAGTCCAGATAGGTTTGATACTGCGTTTATATAATAATATTCTGTTGAACATCGATAGCTTAGACTTCCTGTTCATAAGCCAGTACAATTGTCGGCATTTCTCTTTTATTTGTTTACGAAAACACTTTTTGTTGTAAATATTACGTGGGTGGTCTTGCTTGCATTCATTTTTATAGCCCATTTTTTAAACCAAGTAGTTGTAGTATCAAGAGTACCTTGAAGGTTTCTAAAAGTTAAAGATAAATCGTTATGAGCAGAGAGCAGGAATGTGTCGTCTGCAAAAGTAGCAATATTCAAGAGGGCTCATTGCGGTGTGGTATATCTTGAGTATAAAGAACATATAAAAGGGGTCCTAATACACTCGTTTGGGGTATTCCAGTATTTATTTGTCTGGTTGACGAGAAAGCGTCTTTGACTTTTACATAAAAGTGTCTATCTGATATGGAACTTTTTAGCATAAGATAAAAATCATGCGTCAGGAGAGATTGTAGTTTGAATAACAATCCCTTGTGCCATACCTTGTCAAATGCCTTCTCGACAAAAAAAAAAAAAACTGCTATACAATATGTCTTGTCATCAAGGTCTGTAGAAATTTTGTTAACTATTCTATGTATTTGTTCAATTATGGAATGGTGTTTTAAGAATCCAAATTGATGGTCAGGTATAACGTAACTATTGTTAAGTCTGGGTTGCAGTCTGCTATGAAATATTCTTTCAAACACCTTTGATAAAATCGGCAAAAGACTTATCAGTCGATAGGAAGCTGCACTGGAAGTATCTTTGCCAGGCTTAAGTATTGCTATGACTTCTGATACCTCCAAGTCTTTGGAAAATATTTGATTCTTATTATAGCTTTAAATAAATTTCGGAGATAAAGTATAGCTCTCTTTGGAAGTTCTTTCTGCAATATTTTCTTTGTTTAGAAGATCAATAGAAAATAATGGAAGTGGAACTTTTGTAGGCGTTTGCTGGATATTATATATATTCTCAACTGTGTGGCCTAGTTCTTGGAACTCAATTTTTATTTCTTCAATGTCAGCTGAAGGATGGATGCATATTCCTGAGAATGACTTTAAAAGGTCCTATCTTCTTTTGCCTTAAAGGTAAAATATTTAGTTTTTTTTTTTTGGCGTAACATTTTAATAATATTTCTGTAGTTAGTTGAGTTGGTAGTTTGAATCCTAACTTAATTTTAGCTAAAGCTTCCAACTCAAAGTTTTTTTGAGCTACTTCTTTAAATGCTTTATTTAGAATTTTAATTTGGCCAACATCCTGTACATATATTGGAGGGGGTTTATTAATTTTATGTGGAGCCTGCACCAAGTTAGTAATTTGTTCGTTTGTTTTGTCGTCACATTCTGCTAACAGTTCGAACCTGTTTGTTGTATTTAGTCTGTTAAGCCAGTACTCTTGTAATTTTGTTTGCGTTTTATTTTTTTGTTGCTGTTTTGCATTTGCTTTTTAGGCGAATGCAAATCCCGATTTCTTTTTAAATTTGACTATGGGTCTGTGTTGTTGTTTGTTTTGTTTACGTTTTGAGTTTCAGAGTTTTTTTTTATTAGAATTAACAGTTTTCGATGTCTGTCTGCTCAGTTGTTGCAGCAGAAGTATTTTTGTTGTTGTTGCACAGGGAAATACGGAGAATATGCATTTCTCGATGCAACCGAGTTTTGTTTTTGTTGATGAGCGCTGCTCATCATTTATTTTGATTTAATTCACTTGTTTTTTTTTAATTGTTGCACAAAATATGTGTGTGGAAAATGTGTAATGAGTCTCTGTCTTTTTTTTTACAAAATTATTACACTCGTTTTTTTTTAACAATTAAAAGCACGCAGCGATTTTAAAACACGCCTATGTCGCAAGACAGTAAACGCACGAATGACGATTTATTTGGCAGCAAAATTTAATGTTTTTGGCTCTCTGGTATATGCGCCAAACTCAGCCCACTACCCACCTTGAGCAGGGTGAATCCACTACAGCTGTCTTAAAAAAGTTTAAGATATTTAATTTGACTACGAATAAAAGTAGTACCTGTTTTCAATTGATAAATTTTTTCTCTGAAGTGAATTTGTTGTAAATTCGAAACAATGCAGTGTAGAGCGTATCTTAGTTCTTGCAACCTTCCTGAAACAACGAATGTGAGAACTAATGTTATTTACAGTGTCGATAATGTAATTACCCTCCATTGTAACCTTAAAGAACGACTTTCGTTTGTCCTTGTTGAATGCATTCAAATCAAAGTCAGGCGACGATGACAAAGAGTCCAAATAATTATTCCATAGGTGATGAAGTTGTGGGGTACAGCTTCATCCCAATTAAGCCGAAGTAACCATTTCATTGTATTTTTTGCGACTATGATAAGTGGTGACAATAGCCCTAGCGGATCAAATAAAGACGATGCTGTAGACAGAATAATGCGCTTCATCATATGCCGTTGATCCCAGGTGATTTTCAAAGCGCTAGTGATCGATTCATCGTCTATGTTAAAATTTTTCACCGACTGATCGTCCATAAAATCAGTGTGATTAGTATGACATTAAGTTAATTCGAATTTACCTGTAGCAAGTATTTCGACAACTTCTCTTCTCATCCGAGCAAGCAAGTCCACGTCGTCAGCACCACTAAGAAAGTCGTCCACATAAAATGACGCTAAATATGGCGCAGCGGATGTACATATGCAATGGTATTTAGCTGGTATATACGTAGCTGTTTCACTGACGAAATTCTCAAAACAATTTATTGATATTGACGATCATTTAAATCAACTTATACTTGCCTGTAGATTTTAATGACGTCCGCAATAATTTCATAGCGATGAACGCGAAAGCGAAACAAAATTATGTAGCTCATTTTGCACTCTTAGTTTAGTAGATTTTCTGTTCTTCAACACGCAGTGGAGCAGAACGTAACAGTTTGGAACTTCAAAATGAGTACAGGTACAAAAGTCATGGGAGCGATTGAGACGGCGTTCAACTGATCTAAAACTATGCAGTTTCCCACGAAGCTCCCAATGAACTTGGCTCGTCCTTGAACGACAGACAAACGATTATTTTACCATCTGGATTACGACGAACAGTTTCACAAAAGATATCTTCGCAGCTACGATGTTCAGAAGTAATTTTGTCAGCAGGCTTACAAACATCTTCAAGTCTTAATTCGATGCAGAGCCAGAATTAGTTAGGGTATTAAAGAACTGTCATTGACGTCTCAAAACTTTTGTGCAGCCATCCCAAAAAGTTAATGCTTTGAAGTCAAGCGATTCATTCCATTTGGTCCTAGTTTATGCATCCACTTTCTTCATTACAACGTAGATAATCATACCCTGAGCAATCTGTTTGTCACTATCCAGTGATTGCAGTGACCTATAGATTGCAGATGCATTATCGACCAAATTATATAGTAGTGTACAATTCAGCTTGTTGATTGCCGGCAAGTTGAAAAATGAAGAGAAATTTTCCAAAAATATGAGTGGATTATCATACCTAGCCAGCCTAGTCCAGCGCCTGGTGATAATTTTCGTTAGTTACTTGAAACGCCTTTACAGTTTCAAGTACAGCGCCTTGGACACATTTGATCAAATGGTTAAACTTCTAAATATTGGTTAGCCCATGCTCATGATTTGATTAAATGATGAGATAAAGTTCTTCATATCAGAATACTTTCCATCAAATGTTGGTAGTGCCAGCTTTGGTAGTTTTGAAGAAGTGAACGATAACGAATGTGATGGCTTAGCGAGAGTACTATGGCGTACATCGTCTCCAATGACTTTTTAATGGTAACCTTTACACTGATGTAAACATCTTCCAAGTCACCGCGTTGGTTGTCATCAGGATCCAGCTTTTCAATGTTCTTCTTTTAAGCTTGTGTCAACAGTTAGTTCCAATACGCAAAATATTATATTTTGCTCCAACCAAACTTTAACCTTGTTGATGTATGTAATTTACAAAGAATTACAAATAACAATAACAAATGTGCAAACTAAAATACCAAAATGCAGCAAGCTGAAACAAAGGCATACGTGCAAGCGACAGTAAGCGATAACGACTATAGGCGACAGCGACGATATACCGGAGCGACGATATGTAGCAGCAGCGACGAAATACAACCACGATAGGCAGCAATGAAGACAGCAGCGACGATAATTAGCAGCAACAATATGCAGCAACCAAGACGGTTAGCAGCGACTATACGCAGAAGCGACGATGGATAGCAGCAACAATATGCAGCCACGACTATAGGTGACAGCGTCAATAGGCGACAATAATTTAACGCGGAAAAAATAACTGCAAACTGTACCAATCAAAATGACCAAAAAGCTATTAACAGTTATTTGTCTATTTTTTCTATTGTTATGCAGCAATAGCAACCGAATAATTTTAATAGTTTTCCACAATGCGTATTTAATTATTAATAATGATAATATGCGAAATACTCATTCGTAATGAATAAAAAACTTTACACAGCCACGCGTTTGAGGCGCCAAAATGTTGATGCGAAGGGAGCGTTTCCATATTCGATCACGAGACAATAGTCGCAGGATGTGTAAAGAATTGATTGCCGATTGAGTAGCTGAGATGAACTAATTTATTGAAATCATAAAATACTTAAACTATACTAGCATCGCAATAGCGAATAGAATAGAACAACAATGTTATGAGACAATATGAAGTTACCGTATTAAAAACTCTACATTGGAAAGTATTATTCCATTTACATAAAAAAAACAGTTTTTATATTTTAGAAGCGCTTATGTTGAATATGCGCTCCAACAGTAACCTTTTTTTTTTAGTTGACCCCGCGTACTTTGATACACATCCTTTCGTGTTTATCTTTTGTTAGACCACTTTACAACATGTAGCTGAACCTCGCCCGCTTCACCCGCTATGTCAGCGGCCAGTAAAACCAAACTGTTTACACCGCCTCCTCCGACCCTGACCAAACTCGTGAAGTCATTTTCTTCCGAATCCATTACCATGTATACTAAATAACATTCCCGCACCTTAAAGATATGTAGAATTTTGTTTATCGTGTGCACGAAGGTGGGGCAGCGCCCCATTCGGCCCTGAACAAACTTATGAAGTGATTTTCTTCCGATCCCATTAACAAGCATATCAATTGTCTTTGCCGTACCTCATATAGATGCCAAGATAACTAGATTTTTGTTTATGGTTTATATGGGGGATGGGGCACCGCCTCCACTGACCTTGACCATCATTATGAAGAGATTTTCTTTCGATTCCATTTCCACAACAAATATCTTTCCCGTACCTTAAATAGATGCAAATATATGTTGAATGTTGCAACAAGCTATTGCGAATGTCAACGCAAAATTGAAATACTGCCCTTGAGTTGTACTTGCCAAAATTGTGCGAGGTTGCCAAACAATTTTTGCAATAGCCAAAGTGTCGTTGTAACAGTTTTAAGGCAAATAACGCTCGCAGAACCAAAGCGATTGCCAGTCCTGGCCTAGTCTGCATTTCTTCCAAGCGGTGTATGGGGAAAAAATATTCAAAACTCAAAAACGATTGGCATTAGTTGTTCGTATTTCAAGTGATTTAAAAATTAAAGTTTATAAGTGAATTAGTGATTCAGAACAAGAGTGGTAGAACTAAGGAGTTTTGTTTATTAGCACACCCTGTCATTTTATAGGTTGCACAATGGGTCGAGCGATGGCACAATTTTGTGTACTAAGTTCAGGAACATGGATTTTTCCATCTGGTCCGGCTATAGTTTTGATTATTCGTCCCAGACACCATTCCATTCATTCAGCAATAAATCGCTAGGAATCCCTGCTAATACTTCTTCATGATCCGCAGTCCACTTTCGCATTGAAAACCCTGCAGAATTCAATGCTACTATCAGCTCATCACGTAAGCGAATAGCAGTGGCTACATCATGAGCAACAGCAAGCGCATCATCCACATACATCATCGAGCGCAGAATCTCTGACGCTAGAGGATATTTATCGTGGAGGTCATCTGCCAAACGACGTAAAGTCCGAATGGTCAGGTATGGGATACAATTGATTCCAAATGTGGCCGTAGTCAGCTCGAAGTCTTCAATTTCAGCTTAATCAGACGAAAGAAAAACAATTCTCTGCAAAGCTAAATCACTTTTCTCCTCTTTAATTTAGCGATACATTTTCTCAATGTCACCATTGAACACTAATTTATACAGGCGCCATTTGGTTATCAACCACATCAATTCATTTTGAAGAGAAGAGCCTGTATATAAAATGTCGTTAAGACTTAAACCATTAGAAGTCTTCCGACATTATGACGCAAATAATAATGTCGCTCATTGACATTAGGGGTTTGCCTTGCACATGTGTTTCAAGGTCATATATTCACTAACTACCTCATCGTAGTGTGTTAAAGTGGACCCGTAAAAATCCTCCCGAAAACAGTTTGTTGAGCCAGCAAAGAATCCAAAATATTTTGTTTTGAACCCTCTCTCTCGATTTGAGGGTAAATATCACTGCCAATAACAATGTCGACCTGATCACTCTTGAAAAATTGAGGATCGGCCTGGGTGAAATCAAAACTGACATCTGATGGCATTGAATTGTTCTTACTGGGTAAGAACCTAGTACCCCTAGTTTGGGTAAAACAGAACCAGTCATTTCCAATTTAAAACTTGGATCAAGTGAGGACTCCAGTATCAAACGACACGTCCTGTTAATTCTAGCAGCTAGAGATGTATTCAACCCTGAAACATGTGCATGCACTCGTTCGCATCGCACACCTAGGCGCCTCTGAAGACGATCTGAAATGAACGTACCTTCAGATCCCGAGTCTATTAGTGCTCGAGCGGAAACAACCTGACCATTGAACCTTATTCGCACTGTTCAGTTCCCAAGAGCACGTTCTTTGTTGAAATGGCCAAGCAAGATTGCAAACTATTGCTGCTCATTGATTGCGAAGAACCTGGCTGTAAATTTGAATTTGAATGAGCTGCCGGAGAAAGGGGGTTAGAAGTTAAAACATTAGTAGTAGAGTTCCAATGGAGCAACGTGTGGTGGGGTTTTGAGCATTTTGTACACCTATACAAGCTTTTGCATTCTTTCCTCATATGACTTATATGATTTAAACGAAGTTGATTCTCTCTCACTTTATCTGTCCCCTGCTTAGGACTGAGGGCTAAAAATTTCGGACACTTGATCGGATTATTCTGCGAAGACTTGCATATATGATACTGGTAGGCTATTTTTGTTTGAAAAGTATTCAAACGCTCCGACTTGTAAAAATCTGAGGAAGGCTTACCAGAAACGGCCTTCGAAGAGCTACGAAGATTTGAGACCGTTTCGAACATTTGGAACCTGCTTGTTAAAAAGGTGTCCGTGTCCTTCCACTTTAGAATTTCTCATTTATCTTTCAAAGACTGCTCCCAAAGCACCAGAATACTATCTGGAAGACGGGTAGAGCACAGAAATATAAGTAAAGCATCCCAATTTTCAATGCTTATAATGCTCGACCTTAAATTGGCAACTGCATTGTTGATTTCCCGCTGTAGCTTTTTAATGGCGCCATTCTCAGAAGCTACAGGCTCTAAACCAAACCATGCCTAGACCTGACTATTTAGCAAAACTCGTTCATTTTCATATCGGTCAACCAGATTCTGCTACTTTAACTCAAACCCATCGTTAGTTAGCGTAGATCTGTTGACAATATCGAGTGCTTCATCACGAGTTTTTTGTTTCAGGGGATTCAACTTCTCAACAGGTTGTAGTCTAGAGATCGACTTATAGATGGCTGTGAACATATCACGAAAACTTGGCCATGTACTATAATCACCGTGAAACAAGTCTGCGTCACATGGAGGTAAAGAAAAATATGATACAGAATGCGCACCTGCACTGGCACATTACTTTGTCGTAGGAAACCTTAACTGCACATTTTCGCTGTGAAGGATGTTTGATCTTCTGAGCGCATTTTCTTATATTGCATCGCAAACAGAAGAAGTTCCACAGCACAATGATTAAATCTGTTTTCGGCCATTTTTAAAAAACTTAGTCTACAAATAAACAAATAAATTAGGATGCAGAAAGAAAATCAAAAACAATTTCGGCAAAAATTAAATACAATTTGATTAAAAAAAAGTGCGTATAAATTTTTATATAACCGGCTTTGCGATAAGTTTTTTCGAAGAATGTGGGAAAAAAAATTATAAAACTTTTGTGAAATAAACGCACAAAAAAAAATTAAAAATGATGTTTGATTTCGACCCTTGCAAGTAGTGGTCGTATACCAAGCAAAAGAGAACAAAAAAAAATAACAACAAAAAAAAACAAAATAAACAGAATAAATAAAATAAAAAATTCAAACAAATATATACGCAAACTTAAATAGTTAAGTGCACACAGTATACTCACTACGTATTGGTTTGTTGTAGCAAAAAAAAAAAAAAAACGCTCTGTCTGCGTTTTTTGGGCTTCCCCGTGTGTACGTTTGTCCGTTTTTATGTCTTTTATAGATTAGAACACCATTTGTCCGATCAATATGAAACTTTGGAAGTTATTGACCACACTCTTGCGCAAAATATAGGCATGAGGGATGCCCCCTCCCCATATAATCGATTAAAAAATGCGTCATATCTTCGCAGCCATCTGTGGTACAGGAATACGATTTTGTATACATGTTAATGGAATCGCTAAAATTAATCCAGTTAAGTTTGGCCGAAATAAAAGGCGCTGATGCCCCCATAGATTTTAGTCCTTCGAAGCCCAAAAAACGCAGACAGAGCGTTTTTTTTTTTTTTGCTACAACAAACCAATACTTAGTGAGTATACTGTGTGCACTTAACTATTTATGTTTACGTTTATATTTGTTTGAATTTTTTATTTTATTTATTCTGTTTATTTTGTTTTTTTTGTTGTTATTTTTTTTTGTTCTCTTTTGCTTGGTATACGACCACTACTTGCAAGGGTCGAAATCAAACATCATTTTTAATTTTTTTTTGTGCGTTTATTTCACAAAAGTTTTATAATTTTTTTTTCCCACATTCTTCGAAAAAACTTATCGCAAAGCCGGTTATATAAAAATTTATACGCACTTTTTTTTAATCAAATTGTATTTAATTTTTGCCGAAATTGTTTTTGATTTTCTTTCTGCATCCTAATTTATTTGTTTATTTGTAGACTAAGTTTTTTAAAAATGGCCGAAAACAGATTTAATCATTGTGCTGTGGAACTTCTTCTGTTTGCGATGCAATATAAGAAAATGCGCTCAGAAGATCAAACATCCTTCACAGCGAAAATGTGCAGTTAAGGTTTCCTACGACAAAGTAATGTGCCAGAAACCAGAGGGTTTGGACAAAGAAGTTGTCTTGGCAAAGCAAGGCAAATGTTTGAGTGCCTATATGACATGTGAATCTATGGTGGATATGAATCGTTCGCTTTTGTTAGAATAAAGATGTTCATCGAGGGTACATAATTCAGAGCATTGTAAAAGTAGTGCAGGTGCGCATTCTGTATCATATATTTCTTTACCTCCATGTGACGCAGACTTGTTTCACGGTGATTATAGTACATGGCCAAGTTTTCGTGATATGTTCACAGCCATCTATAAGTCGATCTCTAGACTACAACCTGTTGAGAAGTTGAATCCCCTGAAACAAAAAACTCATGATGAAGCACTCGATATTGTCAACAGATCTACGCTAACTAACGATGGGTTTGAGTTAAAGTAGCAGAATCTGGTTGACCGATATGAAAATGAACGAGTTTTGGTAAATAGTCAGGTCTAGGCATGGTTTGGTTTAGAGCCTGTAGCTTCTGAGAATGGCGCCATTAAAAAGCTACAGCGGGAAATCAACAATGCAGTTGCCAATTTAAGGTCGAGCATTATAAGCATTGAAAATTGGGATGCTTTACTTATATTTCTGTGCTCTACCCGTCTTCCAGATAGTATTCTGGTGCTTTGGGAGCAGTCTTTGAAAGATAAATGAGAAATTCTAAAGTGGAAGGACACGGACACCTTTTTAACAAGCAGGTTCCAAATGTTCGAAACGGTCTCAAATCTTCGTAGCTCTTCGAAGGCCGTTTCTGGTAAGCCTTCCTCAGATTTTTACAAGTCGGAGCGTTTGAATACTTTTCAAACAAAAATAGCCTACCAGTATCATATATGCAAGTCTTCGCAGAATAATCCGATCAAGTGTCCGAAATTTTTAGCCCTCAGTCCTAAGCAGGGGACAGATAAAGTGAGAGAGAATCAACTTCGTTTAAATCATATAAGTCATATGAGGAAAGAATGCAAAAGCTTGTATAGGTGTACAAAATGCTCAAAACCCCACCACACGTTGCTCCATTGGAACTCTACTACTAATGTTTTAACTTCTAACCCCCTTTCTCCGGCAGCTCATTCAAATTCAAATTTACAGCCAGGTTCTTCGCAATCAATGAGCAGCAATAGTTTGCAATTTTGCTTGGCCATTTCAACAAAGAACGTGCTCTTGGGAACTGAACAGTGCGAATAAGGTTCAATGGTAAGGTTGTTTCCGCTCGAGCACTAATAGACTCGGGATCTGAAGGTACGTTCATTTCAGATCGTCTTCAGAGGCGCCTAGGTGTGCGATGCGAACGAGTGCATGCACATGTTTCAGGGTTGAATACATCTCTAGCTGCTAGAATTAACAGGACGTGTCGTTTGATACTGGAGTCCTCACTTGATCCAAGTTTTAAATTGGAAATGACTGGTTCTGTTTTACCCAAACTAGGGGTACTATGTTCTTACCCAGTAAGAACAATTCAATGCCATCAGATGTCAGTTTTGATTTCACCCAGGCCGATCCTCAATTTTTCAAGAGTGATCAGGTCGACATTGTTATTGGCAGTGATATTTACCCTCAAATCGAGAGAGAGGGTTCCAAACAAAATATTTTGGATTCTTTGCTGGCTCAACAAACTGTTTTCGGGAGGATTTTTACGGGTCCACTTTAACACACTACGATGAGGTAGTTAGTGAATATATGACCTTGAAACACATGTGCAAGGCAAACCCCTAATGTCAATGAGCGACATTATTATTTGCGTCATAATGTCGGAAGACTTCTAATGGTTTAAGTCTTAACGACATTTTATATACAGGCTCTTCTCTTCAAAATGAATTGATGTGGTTGATAACCAAATGGCGCCTGTATAAATTAGTGTTCAATGGTGACATTGAGAAAATGTATCGCTAAATTAAAGAGGAGAAAAGTGATTTAGCTTTGCAGAGAATTGTTTTTCTTTCGTCTGATTAAGCTGAAATTGAAGACTTCGAGCTGACTACGGCCACATTTGGAATCAATTGTATCCCATACCTGACCATTCGGACTTTACGTCGTTTGGCAGATGACCTCCACGATAAATATCCTCTAGCGTCAGAGATTCTGCGCTCGATGATGTATGTGGATGATGCGCTTGCTGTTGCTCATGATGTAGCCACTGCTATTCGCTTACGTGATGAGCTGATAGTAGCATTGAATTCTGCAGGGTTTTCAATGCGAAAGTGGACTGCGGATCATGAAGAAGTATTAGCAGGGATTCCTAGCGATTTATTGCTGAATGAATGGAATGGTGTCTGGGACGAATAATCAAAACTATAGCCGGACCAGATGGAAAAATCCATGTTCCTGAACTTAGTACACAAAATTGTGCCATCGCTCGACCCATTGTGCAACCTATAAAATGACAGGGTGTGCTAATAAACAAAACTCCTTAGTTCTACCACTCTTGTTCTGAATCACTAATTCACTTATAAACTTTAATTTTTAAATCACTTGAAATACGAACAACTAATGCCAATCGTTTTTGAGTTTTGAATATTTTTTCCCCATACACCGCTTGGAAGAAATGCAGACTAGGCCAGGACTGGCAATCGCTTTGGTTCTGCGAGCGTTATTTGCCTTAAAACTGTTACAACGACACTTTGGCTATTGCAAAAATTGTTTGGCAACCTCGCACAATTTTGGCAAGTACAACTCAAGGGCAGTATTTCAATTTTGCGTTGACATTCGCAATAGCTTGTTGCAACATTCAACATATATTTGCATCTATTTAAGGTACGGGAAAGATATTTGTTGTGGAAATGGAATCGAAAGAAAATCTCTTCATAATGATGGTCAAGGTCAGTGGAGGCGGTGCCCCATCCCCCATATAAACCATAAACAAAAATCTAGTTATCTTGGCATCTATATGAGGTACGGCAAAGACAATTGATATGCTTGTTAATGGGATCGGAAGAAAATCACTTCATAAGTTTGTTCAGGGCCGAATGGGGCGCTGCCCCACCTTCGTGCACACGATAAACAAAATTCTACATATCTTTAAGGTGCGGGAATGTTATTTAGTATACATGGTAATGGATTCGGAAGAAAATGACTTCACGAGTTTGGTCAGGGTCGGAGGAGGCGGTGTAAACAGTTTGGTTTTACTGGCCGCTGACATAGCGGGTGAAGCGGGCGAGGTTCAGCTACATGTTGTAAAGTGGTCTAACAAAAGATAAACACGAAAGGATGTGTATCAAAGTACGCGGGGTCAACTAAAAAAAAAAGGTTACTGTTGGAGCGCATATTCAACATAAGCGCTTCTAAAATATAAAAACTGTTTTTTTTATGTAAATGGAATAATACTTTCCAATGTAGAGTTTTTAATACGGTAACTTCATATTGTCTCATAACATTGTTGTTCTATTCTATTCGCTATTGCGATGCTAGTATAGTTTAAGTATTTTATGATTTCAATAAATTAGTTCATCTCAGCTACTCAATCGGCAATCAATTCTTTACACATCCTGCGACTATTGTCTCGTGATCGAATATGGAAACGCTCCCTTCGCATCAACATTTTGGCGCCTCAAACGCGTGGCTGTGTAAAGTTTTTTATTCATTACGAATGAGTATTTCGCATATTATCATTATTAATAATTAAATACGCATTGTGGAAAACTATTAAAATTATTCGGTTGCTATTGCTGCATAACAATAGAAAAAATAGACAAATAACTGTTAATAGCTTTTTGGTCATTTTGATTGGTACAGTTTGCAGTTATTTTTTCCGCGTTAAATTATTGTCGCCTATTGACGCTGTCACCTATAGTCGTGGCTGCATATTGTTGCTGCTATCCATCGTCGCTTCTGCGTATAGTCGCTGCTAACCGTCTTGGTTGCTGCATATTGTTGCTGCTAATTATCGTCGCTGCTGTCTTCATTGCTGCCTATCGTGGTTGTATTTCGTCGCTGCTGCTACATATCGTCGCTCCGGTATATCGTCGCTGTCGCCTATAGTCGTTATCGCTTACTGTCGCTTGCACGTATGCCTTTGTTTCAGCTTGCTGCATTTTGGTATTTTAGTTTGCACATTTGTTATTGTTATTTGTAATTCTTTGTAAATTACATACATCAACAAGGTTAAAGTGTGGTTGGAGCAAAATGTAATATTTTGCGTATTGGAACTAACTGTTGACACAAGCTTAAAAGAAGAACATTGAAAAGCTGGATCCTGATGACAACCAACGCGGTGACTTGGAAGATGTTTACATCAGTGTAAAGGTTACCATTAAAAAGTCATTGGGAACGATGTACGCCATATATATATATATATATATATATATATATATATATATATATATATATATATATATATAGCTAGTATAGTATATATATATATATATGTATATATTATATATATGTATATATATATATAGCTAGTATAGTATATATATATATATATATATATATATGTATATATTATATATATATATATAGCTAGTATAGTATATATATATATATATATATATATGTATATATTATATATATATATATATATATAGCTAGTATAGTATATATATATATATATATATATATAAATATATGTATATATATATATATATAGCTAGTAGTGTATATATATAGCTAGTATAGTATATATATATATCTAGTATAGTATATATATACATACATATATATATATTAGAGTGGGTCGAATCACTTAACGAGGGACATCAGAATTCATTTTAGAGGTATGGTTTCTTGAGCAAAGTTTCTTATTTTGATCCCTAGAATCCGAAAATCATATGTGCCTAAGCGATTTTTAAATCGACCCACCCTAATATATGCTTATATACATATATATATATTATACATATATATATATACTAGCTGACCCGGCGATCTTCGAACCGCCTAACAGTCATTCCAGCATTCCTTCCATGTTTGAAATATATAGCCGTGCGTGATTATATTTTAAAAATTACAGCTTAACAAACTTAATCCGAAGAGATTATTATTTTATATAGCGAACCCGCCAGACGTTGTCCTGCATGATATTCCAAGCGATTAGGATATTAAACAAAGTAAGAAATAAAAGACAAATAATCAGGCGTGTCCCCTTTTTCATTTACTTTTGCGTTTTGCGATTTCAGTAAAATATTAATCATAATTATTAGATTTCTTTGTGTTTGCTGTCAATTTCAATGCAAATTAGTATAGGTTTGACGTATGATTGAAATATAATTCGATATGAAATCGCAAAACGCAAAAGTAAGTTAAAATGGGAGCATGCCTGAATATAATAATTTTGTTATTCTTTATTTTGAAATAACATCAATTTTTCTAAAAACAATTCATTACAATCAATAATGTTTGTTTAATTATATCTTAATGCGAGTTGATGAACAATGTTTTTAGTCAATTCCTGAGGAGTGTAAATGAATAAACTTGACCGTTTTCCAACGCGAGAACACGCCACATATAATTGGCCATGTGAAAAAACCGTATTTTCTAGATCCATCCCACAAATCGACATTGTTTGACCGTGTGACTTATTAATAGTCATGGCAAATGGCATTGTTTATTCATAGCACCGATTACAATTTCTGAATGTGACGAATAATCGATGTCCGACTCATATTCAAACGCAAGGCGAAGAAGTGATGCACGCGTCAATGCGTAATACATTTGCAACCGCTGTTATTCACTTCTTCTGAATGTGTCGGTGACTCGTTGACGGGCTAGTCTTTGTCTCAATGCATTAGCTCGAAGGCGTTCATTGCGTTGCTCTTGACATTCATTAGCCCGTGTGATTGCAGCCTGGTTTCTTACATTTTCATTGTCTTCTGCCGATCTATTTAACCGACTGTTCTGGAGTAACTGTGAATTCCGAGTCCGTCGACCAATATTTCCTCCTCGTCCACGAAGACGTGGCATTGTTTTTTGTTTTTTTTATTTATATATGAATATAATAAACTTAATATTCACTGAAATATCAATAGACACTGTACAAAAAGGTTTTAAAATGTCAAAATAACGAAACACAATTAATCAGGCATGCTCCCATTTTCACATACTTTTGCGTTTTGCGATTTCATATAACATTATCTTTGAATCATACGTTAAACCTATACAAATTTGCTCTGAAATAAATAATTCTGATTAAAATTTTACTGAAATCGCAAAAGCAAATGAAAACGGAAGCACGCCTGAATATAATACACTCAAACTAAAATGTCGAAAAATAAACGAAATCCAATCCTACCGACTACAGCGCCACCTACCGGGTTGGATTGCGAATCTAAACCATCCGGGGACCCACTCAAATACACACATAAAATCTCGTCAAAATCGGTACAGCCGTTTAGGACGAGTTCACTGTCAACACACGTACAGAAGAATTATATATATAAAGAAGCTATGATTCGTATACATATAGTCAGGGCTGCGCGCCGGATCAATTCGATGTTTTGAGCGTACAAAAACTCATTTGTTACGGCCGACGTGTCAGAGCTCGCATTATCGTGATGAAGTATGATTCGTCTTCGTCGGTTTGTTTTCCTTAGTTAATCGAACACTTCAGGCAAACAAATGGTTGTATACCATTCAGATTTGACCGTCCTTCTTTCCACATGCGCCACGGCCGCAACATGTCCGGATTTCGAGACGAAACATGCGATAATTTTTTTCGATGTGCTGCGCGAGCGTATAATTTTTGTTGAATTTTGCTCGTTATGAAAGCCCCAGACGGTCGACTGCTGTTTTGTTTCGTTCTCATACGCATACATCCACGTTTCGTCACATGTCACGATTGAGTAGACGACTTTTGACGCACCTCGCATTTGCTTGCACCAATCGACACGAGTATTCTTGTGAGCGATTGTCAAATTATGCGGTATCCAACCTGAACAAACCTTTCCGACGTTCATTTGATATTGTGTGTATGCAGGGATGCCTCAATCTCACGGCATGTCACATGACGATCCTGCTTTATCAGTTCACACACATCATCGATGTTTTCTGGCCCATCGACCGATTTTGGACGACCTTCACGAAATTCGTCGGTGAGCGAACTGCGGCCACAATTGAATTCGTTGTACCATTTTTTAAAGTAGCCAAGGATGGAGCTTCATCACCAGAAGTTGATTTAAGTATATTTAAGTTTATTGGTTCAGCACTCTTGTCTTGATAATCCACGTCGAAAATCGTAACAGATCATCGCACGAAAATGTTCACGGTTTAATCCCTTTTTTTCTGAGATGAATTTTTCAGACTTTACGATGGAGACGTCAGATTGCATCTATATATCTATACCTTATTAAGTATACCCTGAGCAGTAGTATCATTCATATGTATAAAGTTCTTTATTATGTATTTGTGTGGACGATCATGTGTTGCTGTGTAACGTTCGCACGTCCAACACGCTCGATGCGTGCCTTCCGTCAATCAGAACATGATCAATTTGGTTGCTTGTTATTTGATCAGGACTCAGCCATGTAGCTTTGTGGATGTTAAGATGTTGAAATCTGGTACTACTAACAACCATGTTCCGACCTGCGGCGAAATCGATTAGCCTCTCTCCATTATTGGAGGTAGTGTCGTGATGGCTAAATTTTCCGACGGTTGGGCCAAAGATTCCTTCCTTTTCAATCTTGGCGTTGGAATCGCCAAGCACGATTTTGACATCGTGTTTGGGACAGCGCTCGTACAGACGTTCCAAGCGCTCATAGCATCGTCGTCTTTCTCTTCCGTCGGGGCGTGCGCACAAATCAGGCTAATATAAAAATATTCAGCCGTGATGCGTTTTGCGGTTAGACGCTCGTCAACAGGGGTGAACCTAGAGACGAGGCCACGTAGTTTCCTACTCACCACAAAACCACATCCAAATTCGTGCTTACTCGCATGGCAGCTGTAGTAGATGTCACAGGATGCTTTTTTAGAGCAACCCTGTCCTATCCATCGGATTTCTTGGACTGCGGTGATGTCAGCCTTGCATTTTTCGAGGACTTCAACCAGCTGGATATTTGCACCATCCCAATTAAGGGTGCGGACATTCCAGGTGCATATCCTCAAATCATGATCCTTTTAGCGTTTGCGGGGGTCGTCATCAAAGGGGTCCTTCCGAGGCTTCCTTTTAGATGCTGATCATACTCCATGTTAAAATCTCGATCGATCGTGTGGCTCGAATTGAAAATCCCAGCAACATGTTTTGTACATGAACAGTTTCATACTAGTTCAGGCTGACGATGTTTTGCTTGGTTGCAAAATATGCAAAGGGCCCAAAGGAAAATATTTGATGGTGACTCGAGTATTGTATTTGTTGTTCATTCAAAACCCGAGTAGTAGATCGAGTGTGACTAAAATTAGGTATCCGTTGCAGCTTTCAGATTCGGAAGTACTTTTCGTTTTTCCAAATAACATCGTTCGGTGCAAGTATCATGCTTGAAAATGCAATGAACTACAATCACTTCCGAACACAGATTAAAAATACGAGAAAATTGGTTTTCCGCAATTATTATTTTTGTTCTATATGTTCTTTAATTTTTTATTTCTTGATATAATAGGCTTCTGTAGACGTTCAAATAGGTGTAAGCTTCAGTGACGACCTCTTCATTATAACTTTATAACATTATAACATAACTGGAAAATATGTTGGAAAGGGTAGCCGTTTTTACACGAATTTATGGATTTTTGCAATGGTGATTTCCATGGAACAGGTTTTTTTCTTCGTCAAATGAGGTTGTTCTGCTTCAAAACATCGAATCTATCCAAAAGTTTTAAATATTGTTCGACGGTGATCGTTTCACCTATTTCAAAGTATTTGTTGTGATTAGCCTTACGGGCAAAAAAAAAACTTTGACCACGTTCACAGCAAATAAAGACTATTTTAATTACACAGTTTTCTTAAGTAGCGCATAAATTTCTAAAATATTAATAGCCAAAACAACTATGGAAATGCCATATATTTACGCATTTATAACTCTATTCAGACGGTCATATTTATCTGACACTCTTATTGCATTGAAAATCGTTTCAATTATATAAAAATTGTTTATAAATTTGATTCCTGTCAGATATGTGGCTCGGAGTAAACCTGCCTTAATGACTCAAGAGGAAATTGTAAATAATCCAAATAAATATCAATTCACTTGATTTGCATGCCGCCGCATATTCTAACAATATAAAGCGCTGTATTATCATTCTTCTTCGAAACGGTACCTGGTATACCGTAACAGAAACAATGGACATATAGAAGATACAATTTTAAATGAATACGAGAGATATTAAATTCAATGGTTCTGGTATGTATGGCATTTGCAATGACAATCAATAAAGCACAAGGGCAATCGCCACAAGTGTGTGAACCACGCATAGTTCCATGCCTCGCACATGGACCGCTACTTGTAACGTTCAAAGACGTCGGAAAACCATCCTGAGCCTCTTGTACAAAGAATTGGGTATATCCAAAAGCAATTCCATAAAAAGACTCAAAACTTTTTATCAATGAGTGCTATTACAAAGCATGTAGCAATGCTCTCCCAACATAACCTTTTCTTGGGCAGTCGGCTGGAAAATAATAATTAAATCGTAATATATAAGATATTATATACAAACGTATATTATAATAAAAGTTATAATCGTTACGACCCCTGAGTTCGTGCCAAACGCTTAAAATACATGTTTACGCCCAACATATAAACACACATAAGGTTAAGACTTTACGCAGTGGATCTTATTTCTCCCGAAACCGTTTACATCTGTATTAAACGTCATCCTTTTCAATGAATAAATGCTGACATATGACGAATTTAGTGGGGTGCTGCCTTTATTTCCTTTTGCTTTAATTTTTGGCCGATTTGGATAAATTTAGTCGTTTTGATATATTGTCGCAACTTTTTCAGGGAGTAATTTGAACAAGACAAAACGTTGATTTCGAACCGTTGATTTAATTGGGATTCGTTTGCTCAAGTGGAAAGTTGTTGACTGCCATTCACCTGGGAATGGCCAACAATGATTCTTCCAAGCAACTCACACGTCCGTTAGGACACGTATCTCCTGGGTAGCATCTGAACATCCGTTCAGAGGTGAGCTAACGTGAGAAGGCGAAGTGGCCCCCTCTCCTTTAAAAAGGGGTTGGTGCGCTGGGCTTGGGACCCGCCACTTTTAAAAAAACCCCCCAATGAAAACTAAAAGAAAGCCTCGGAAGGAATTGAATGATGACGACCCCCGCAAACGCTATAAGGATAATGATTTGAGGATATGCACCTGGAATGTCCGCACCCTTAATTGGGATGGTGCAAGTATCCAACTGGTTGATGTCCTCGAAAAATGCAAGGCTGACATCACCGCAATCCAAGAAATCCGATGGATAGGGCAGGGTTGCTCTAAAAAAGCATCCTGTGACATCTACTACAGCTGCCATGCGAGTAAGCACGAATTTGGATGTGGTTTTGTGGTGAGTAGGAAACTACGTGGCCTCGTCTCTAGGTTCACACCTGTTGACGAGCGTCTAGCTGCGATACGCATCAAGGCTAAATATTTTTATATTAGCCTGATTTGTGCGAACGCCCCGACGGAAGAGAAAGACGACGATGCTAAAGATGAATTCTATGAGCGCTTGGAACGCCTGTACGAGCGCTGTCCCAAACACGATGTCAAAATCGTGCTTGGCGATTTCAACGCCAAGATTGGGAAGGAAGGAATCTTTGGCCTAACCGTCGGAAAATTTAGGCTTCACGACACTACCTTCAATAATGGAGAGAGGCTAATCGATTTCGCCGCAGGTCGGAACATGGTAGTTAGTAGTACCAGATTTCAACATCTTAACATCCACAAGGCTACATGGCTGAGTCCTGATCAAAAAACACGCAACCAAATTGATCATGTTCTGATTGACGGAAGGCACGCATCGAGCGTGCTGGACGTGCGAACGTTACGTGGTCGCAACATTGCCTCGGACCACTATCTTGTCGCAGCCAAGGTACGCACTAGGCTCAGCGTAGTGCATGCCGCACGTTCCAACATGCAACGAAGGCTAGACGTCGGCAAGCTGCAATCAGAGCAGACCGCCACAGCCTTCTCAAACACACTCTCCCGACTACTCAGGGAAACCTCTCCGATTTCTCGAGATATATGTGAGCAGTGGACACATATTACCCGCTCCATAGATAGGGCTGCCAAGGATGTCATTGGTTATACAAAACCTGTGAAGAATTCTTGGTACGACGAGGAGTGTCGCAATGCTACTGCAGAGAAGAACGCTTCCTATCAGCGAACTCTGCAGTCGGGAGCAACGCGAGCTGTTAGAGAGCGATATCAAGAGAAACGGAGGGAGGAGAAACGCCTTTTCAGACGCAAGAAAAAGGAGCAAGAAAGGCGGGAGTTTGAGGATGTTGAGATGTTCCGTAACAGAAATGAAGCTCGAAAATTCTACCAATAGGTCAAGCGTCTGACTGAAGGTTTTAAGCCCGGAGTAACTTTCTGTAAGGATGAGAATGGAAATCTGGTAACGGATGAACAGGAATCACAGATTATGGAGGAGTCATTTCTCCAACCTACTCGGCGATGAAGCGCACAATACCGCCGAAAGAGAAATGACACCGGAACCACCAGTTAATGATGGCACTATGGTAGAGCCACCGGACTATTACGAGGTCGATTCAGTTATTAAAAAGCTGAAAAATAACAAAGCGGCAGGCTCTGATGGGCTGCCAGCTGAGTTATTTAAGACCGGCGGCGAAGAGTTGGTTAAGAGTATGCACCAGCTTTTATGCAAGATATGGTCCGATGAACGCATACCCAATGACTGGAATCTCAGTGTTCTCTGTCCTATCTTTAAGAAAGGAGACCCCGCTGTTTGCGCCAACTACCGCGGAATAAGTCTCCTTTCCATTGGATATAAGACTCTGTCGGGATTATTGTGTAATAGGCTGAAGCCATATACCGACTCACTGATAGGACGATATCAGTGTGGCTTCAGACCAAAAAGGTCGACCAGTGACCAAATATTCACATTACGCCAAATCTTGGAAAAGACCGGTGAGTTCAACAAAGACACTCACCACCTATTTGTCGATTACAAACCCGCTTTCGACACGCCGATAAGAGCGAAGTTCTTCGACGCCCTGTCTGCACTAGGTATCCCGGCAAAGATTGTCCGTCTTTGCATGGCGACGCTATCTAACACACAAAGCGTTGTCAGGGTGGGGAAAAACCTCTCCGACCCCTTTGATACCAAGAGAGGTTTCAGGCAGGGCGATGCTCTATCGTGCGATTTTTTCAATCTCCTGATGGAATACATCCTACGCCAATGCCCGTACATACAGAGTATGTCGGGCTCGATCTTACAAAAGGAAGTGATGCTGCTCGCTTACGCCGATGACATCGATATCATCGGTACGCAGGAACGGCGAGTCAGCAAGGCGTTCTCGGAGATTGAAAAACAGTCTCGGCTCATGGGTCTAGCGGTGAACGAGGACAAGACGAAGTACTTGGTGTCTTCTCGCACTCCGTCAATGCGTCTTGGACGGTCAGTGACGATGGAGAATTTCAACTTCAGTGTTGTAGAAAACTTCGTCTATCTCGGAACAGAGATCACCAGCAACAACAACGTCAGCCTGGAGATCAGGCGAAGAATCACGCTTGCAAACAGATGTTTTGGGCTGAGCAAGCAAATGAGAAGTAAAGCCCTCTCTCGACGGACGAAAATAAAGATATATAAGACGCTGATACTCCCGGTCCTACTGTATGGCGCAGAGGCATGGACCGTGATTGAGTCGGATGAGACAGCGTTGGAAGTCTTCGAGAGGAAGATTCTTCGCAGGATCTTTGGTCCTATTAGAGTCGGCGACGAAATTACGTCCCGTATGAACTGCGAGCTGTACGAGCTATTCAATGAGGTTGACATAGTCCAGCGCATAAAATTCCAGCGGCTGCACTGGGCTGGGCACCTCATTCGAATGGACGAAGGAGCTCCAGCACGCATGGTTTACATGGGGGGCCCAAACTTGATTGGTGGACGCCGACATAGAGGACGACCGGGCACTCGATGGAATGACCAGGTATGGAGAGATCTCTCCGTACTTGGCATTCAGAACGACTGGCGCCAGCGCGCACAGGATTATGGTAGACGGTTAAAGGCCATTTAAGTAAGTAAGATTTAATTAATACTTAATTCATTGCATGAAGCGGTACAAAGAATGGAAAAGTACGTGATGAAATTAAAGCAAAATATGTTTGTATGAAATTAACTGAACATGAATGTGTAGGTGATATAATTTCAAGTGAGGCATATTAGTCCATCAGTGACCCACATCCAGGTCTCGTTGAAAGAACATGTAGCGACCCTGTTACAGCGATCTTCTTGGTATTATCTTTAGGTAGCACCAATATGTCCTGGCAGCACCAATGTATCCTGGATACACTGGTAAGTTGGTAGCACAGGACGACGATGGTATTCTCAACCAAAGCAGACGCGTAAAATATGTACCAATGTTAAATCAAAATATATAATAGTAATCATATCTATTTAAGTAGCGATAATAAATAAATATAAAATATGAACTTATCCTACAAACATTTCGAATAAATAAAGGAGCCGGTTTGTAAATAGGTCGTCGAATTATTCCTTTAGATGTGCAAAAGATTTCATCCCGGAATCCTGTTCTTCCATTTAGTCGCTTGAGTGCAGCCAAAAATGCATCTGTAGACAAGGCAGACACCAACTTAATATGCACTGCCCTTATACATAAGCAAGTCTATATTACAACATACAATTTTAATGGGACTTTGCCCCGCATTCTTAGGTACGTGATTATTGGACCACAAAAGTCAACGCTACACCGAGTTTTTTTGTTGTTTTTTTTTTTTGTTGTTTATTTTTTATATAGCGAGATCCAATAATTCAACAAAATATATACAAGTGTACATACTTAAACCTAGATGAAAGAGTGGGTGAATAGAGTGACGCCCAGATACTTGTGAGCATTCTTCTGGGCTAAGAGCTTTTCATGTAAGAATACCCCAGGAGAGGGGTCTTTTCTAATTGTGTATGTGACTGATACACACTTGTCAGAGCTTATAGCGATATTCCATCTACAGACCCAGTTCTCAAATTTTTTTTAATTCATTTGAAGGTGGTCTGTAGCAGTGTATAGGCATTTGTCCCTGGCCAGAACTGGAGTGTCATCTGCAAAGGTAGCAACAAGAAAATTGCTGGGGTCAGAGATTGTTTTTTTGCCTGCTGAGGGCATGACATGCGTATACAGACTATAAAGAGTTAGCCCTAACACGCTACGCTGTTGTACACCAGCCAAGAATCCTTCTCACCTCTCCAATATTCTGCCAAATACTGGCAGAAGGCTTATCGGACGATAACAATCCAGTTCATCTGCTGGCTTCCCAGTTTTGTGCAGCATGATGATGTTGGCCTTCTTCCAGACGCCTGGGAAGTGCCCGAGTCGAAGAGCAGAGTTGAAAATAAGCACGAGGAATAGCAAAGCTCTGTGAGGGAACAGCTTGACGGAGCGGTTATTAAACTGGTCCTCGCTTGAAGCCTTGTTATTGCGAAGTCCCTTGATCTCCTTTTCCACTTCCGTAAGGGTGGTAGGATATAGAGAAAGGACCATCTAGAGATTCAGCCACTAGCTGTACTCTTCTTGGCGACGCTGTATCGAACGGCTGGAATCTCTCCTCCAGATTTGTCCCAAAGGCTTAGACTCTGTCCTGGGGGGATCTTCCAACTGGAAACTTCGGTGTAACTTGCCTCTTGAAACTCCTCGTAAGCTTCCAGAGCGAAAACTTTGAGCTTTCATCGAGAGCAACTTTCCCCAGGAAGGCGTCGGTGACTTCTATTTTTAATATGGCTAGTACCTTTTTTATCCTTTTAGATATTCTGCCGTACAGTCTATCTATCGCTGAGGAGAGGAGTTAAGTTGTTGCGTAAGTAGGCTGCCAAAATCTGGTGGATCCTCCTCTTGGTCGCCCTCCAGGTTGATCTGTCCGATAGTATGTGTAACCTACCATATTTTTTTTTTAATATATTGTTTTCTTTATTGGATCTTCTCTTCCGAGACTAACAATAATTTTTCAAATCTTGAATCTAGTTGTGTATTACACTATGCCCCCCGGTTAGAGACTTATGTAGTTACAGCGGCCCTAAGAGCACATCACAGGGCTGGGAGGTCATTTCTCCTGAGTCGTGTTTGTATATGGAGTAGTGTTAGAGATCTTGCGAGTGGATTATGGTGAGAGTTGAGTTTGCATTCGTAGTTCTGCTTGAATACATCTATTTCAGTTTTCACAGTTGGGATGTTAAGATAATTGTGAATGTGAGTATTGCGAATATACCAAGGTGCTCCGGTGAGAGTTCTTAGTATTTTTGATTGAGCTCTTTGTATTATATCCACGTTACTGGAACTCGCATTGCCCCACAATTGTGAGCCGTACATCCAAAGAGAATAATTTGTGTCTATGGTAGGGGTCAAATTTGTTAGAAAAATTTCTATATTTTTGTTTTCGTTTTTGCAAAGCGAATCTTTTAGCTCCTTAGTTGCACGATTGAATTTCTTTTTGTCATCGGGACATCTTGTAGCTTGACAAATTTTACGAAGTTTTCTCTTCGATGCAATTTGATTGCGTATAGCAGCGGGTGTAAATTGCGCATCCATTTTTCTTGTTATAGACGGGGTTGCATTAAGCGCCGCCAAGGCTATCGTATCGTTAAAGTATATAACGGAACTTTCTATGTCGTCTGGAGATTTCAATGGAACGTCTAGTCGTAAATGAGTTTCTAGAAATTCTCTGTGAGCTTGCCAATCTGTTTTCGAGTTGCACAGGGTAGGCGTATGCTTGTTTGTTTTGAAGGTAGTAAGATACTCAAGTTGGATAGGGGAGTGATCGGAAGACAATTCGAACGTAGATTTAATAGTGAAATTTTCCAAATTTATGTTTTTGATAACACAAAAGTCGATAAGATCTGGCTTATTGTTTTGGTCTGTTGGCCAGTAAGACGGTTCACCAGTTGAAGATGCGTGCAGTTATTGGCATATATCGATTGTAGCAGAATTTCACCTTTTTTGTTTGTCAGCAGTGAACCCCATGATGTGTGCTTAGCGTTAAAGTCGCCTGCAGCTATAAATCTTGGTCCCAGAGTTTTAAAAAAGTTTCTATATTGAGCCTTAGAAATTTTGAGTCCAGGAGGACTATACAATGATGTAATGGTTAAGGGTCCTTTTTGGTCATGCAATTGAATAGAAGTAGCTTGTATAAATTCGTAGCTATACTTTTCAGCTTCTGTGCATTTAATGTTATTTTTAATAACTATTGCTGAACCCCCATGGATTGTGCCGTCCGGATGATTTGTACTGTACACGGTATATCCTGTAATTTTTAAAAAGTGTTTTATAGTGAAATGTGTTTCAGAAATCAGTGCCAAATCGATGCTATTATTGAACATAATGTTAATTTAAAATCTTTTAATGTATTAGAAGTGGCTTGTGGTTGATTGAGATTTCCTTTTATGTTCAGTGTTAGTTTCTCTAATGAGAAACCAACAAAAGTTACCCATCATGGATTCATCCCAAAATCCCTGGTACCGATGTTCCATGGTCTTCAATTGTTGATGAAATCATTCACCATGCTCGTCGCTTTCATCTCCAAGATTGTTTGGAAAGAAATCCACATGAGAGTCCAGAAAGTGAAGTCTTGAGACATGTTTGCACCTATTTGCGATAAAATGTTATAAAAATGAATATAGATAAAATTAAATATTAATCATACCTATTTTGGCATAGTTGTTAAGCAAATTTTTGATGTTTTCTTTATAGTCCGGGCTTCTAACGTTTCCTAAAAAGCCAGAAACAACCGAACAAAATGAGTTCCAAGCTTCTAGCTGACAATGTTGCACTGAATTTCGAGTCATTGAGTAGTTTATTTATTTGCGGCCCGACAAACACACCTTCTTTAATTTTGGTATCAGATAAATTAGGAAAAACAGATTTCATGTAAAGGAATGAATCTCTTTTACATGACACATTGCTTGTCGCCAAATTGCAGGTGTATCGAATTTCATATAACGGCTACGGCGAAATAACATAATTTTAGTTTTTGAACTGCGTAAATTACTTTTCTAACACATGCACCGAAAGTACATATGTAATTTCTAACATGTATGTCGTATATTTACCTTGCGCCCGCCATCCACATTGTTAAACTTGTTCTGCAAGCGTTGCACAAAACATTTGGCGTCCAGACTTTATCAAGATTCTCCGGGAAAATTTTAAAATATAAACGAAACGCTTTTTGTAATGTCTCCGAAAAATTTCACGCTGCCCCACAAATAAATTCTCCACAAACATAACAGAAATTGTTTGGATCATTTGTGCAATTATATTTACGTTTTTCCGCACTCATTTCACTTTTTATTGCGGTAAGCTCGTCAATAAGTTTGCAATAGTACAATGAGTAGCGAATATCAACAGCAAAGCAGTTTACAATCTCGCTTACAATCTCGTTTACTCTAGGGATAACGGTTATTATTACTATATTGATCCTGCTCGATCTTACACAAAGCTCTTAAAAGCTTTAATGGTTGTTTACTTTGCTGAGAGCTTTTATTAGTAAGTGGGCTTATTTTATTTCTAATAAATCATACTGAAAGGTCAAAAAGAGAAATGAATTTTAAAACATGTATTTTAATGCGTAATTTGCTCTCAAAAATTGCAAATTTTGAAAAATGGCTAAATTAGACACAAAATGCGCGATTACCCAGTTAATAGCGGCTAAACCAGATGTCTGATCAAAACACAATCTAGGTAAACTAAATAGCATATTTGATTGCTTTTAAAACAGTTTAAGCGGCGTTGTAATCGTTTCTCTACTTACGAAGATAATTTCACTTAAATGATGCCATATTTTTTTAAAACTCAAAAACACGAAATTTCAGAATATCTCAAAAACGGTTCTACAAAAAAATTTTCTGATTCCGGATTTGAAATCAGGAGGAAATTTTACATTGAAAATGGTGGGCAAATGTCCGGGATCATATTTTTTTTATTTTTTTGTAAACTAGTGTAATTAATACCGCAATAAGCGTTTCATCGATATTTGTTTTTGTAGTAGTTGTCGGTGAAGATGTAGATCTCCTCGTTCATTTTACGGCGCTATATATCAGTAAAACATATACATCATTAAAACAGGAAAAATTTCAGGACAAATATACTCCATAAATAGTATAAAAGATAAAACAGCATCATATTTCATTTTTTTGAAAATTAAATTTATTAAAGTACTCCGAAAAACCCTGATTGAAACGAGGTTATCGAAGTATTTAAAAATTCAAATGCTGAACCAGAAGTCATTTCAAAGCTGCAAAACATTTCCTCATCGAATTATACAGTTACAGTGATGTGAAAAGTCGGAAAAGTACATCTTTAAATAATTATAGATATGCGTGCTTCAGAGCATCAGCATATAAAAGTACATTTAATATTGCGTCGCTACAACCAACAGAAGCAGCAGCACGACAACATTCGTTTCGAACTTATCACCAGGTTCAGCAGTGGTAGGGGAACGAACAAAATGTACAACAATGGGGATGGAAAAAAGACAAGAACGGGCTCATTCCAGTTACTACATTCGAGCCCCCTGCTCCGGAAAGCTTACTGAAACTTATTTCTTGCAAATGCAAGAAAGGTTGTCAAAAAGCTTGCGGATGCAGAAAGGCAGGGCTAAAGTGATCGAACTATTGTGTTTCTTGTGATAATTTGCAATTTTCATCACTAGATAGTAGTTCAGAAGAAGAAACGGACACTATTCTCGAAGCAAATAAACGACGAAATCGAGAACGAAAAGGACCGCGATGAAACTGATGATCCCATCGCCGATGATGCAGAAAAAACTTCCGCCTTTGATTTTTCAATCAGTACTGAAGACGATGAAAGCACAATACCTGGTCCGTCAACAACAATGAAACGACGGTGACTGAACTAAATTTGGATTTGTGGGTCAGATGTGGATTAGCACTACTGGGGATGCCACGATAAAAAAACGCGCCGCTTTCTCTACTTCATGGTGGTGTGGAAATTAGTATTTCTACCGAAACGTGTGTTGAAGTACATTTTACGGCGCTCGTATGCCGAAACTATTGATTTTAGGAAAAAAAAGGTTATGGCGTAAATTGTAGGAAATTTTTTTTCATTTTTCCTGTAAAATGCGTCGGAAAGGAGTTATTATCAAAAAACTACTTTTAGGCGCCATTTTTCCAAGCAGCGGCAAAGGTAAGAGGTGGCAAAGTTAAAATTCGGAAAAAGCACGTCAAAATCTATAAAACTGGCAATTTTCAAAACTACCGGAAAACTTTCCAGGTATAAATACCCAATGACTGTATTATTAAGTAATCGCTTTGAATTTCTCTCAGTGCAAAACACACGCATACATTCACGCATTGGCTGCCTCTCCATTTGGGCAGCACTGCCTTAGATTTTTACACATCAAAATCATGATAAAATTAAAAGCAAAAACAATTCAATGCAAAAACAATTCAATGCAAAATACATAGCGTTAATTTTAAAGCGCATAGAAAGGTAGTAATCAGCCATGCTCCCATTTTCGCATACTTTTACGTTTTGCTATTTCAATGAAATCGCGCGATTTCATTTGAACGTGCTCCCAAAATCGCAAAATATTGCTGTCGGTACGTTTCATTTCTAATGTGTTTCGCAGCGTTGCATTTCACAAAAACAAATGCACTACGTTTCACTTTCCGAAAAAGCTGATTGAACCAAAAGAGTTGCGAAGCATTAACTGTTGTTTATTCGTAATGAATTACTAAAATTGATTCCAGCACGAAAAAATTTGTATCCATTATAATCATATTGCTAAGTTTTTTTATGAACGATAATACTTTACACACAAACATACAAAGCAAATTATACCGAGTTTATACATTGTTTCAAAGCATTTCGCGTTCCACCAGTCAATAAGTCAACCTTGACAAATCTTTGTGTTATCGGTCCTAACAAATCGCAAATTGCTTTTGTTATAATTGATTTTGCAGCTTATAAAATTTGAGACACACTCATTGAATAATTATTTAAAGTTTAAAACAATATCAATAATTTTGAACAGCATATTAAAATAATCTTGAAACCTTACAGAATAAGCAAAAAATATTTCTAAACGCAAGTGGTTATTTCCGTGAAATATTGCATTTACTTATCAATCCCCTTGCCTAATTGTAACCGATTTGAAATCGCAAAAGTTTTGCGATTTTCGGAGCATGGTTTTCGTGATTTAAAAAGTTAATCGCAAAATGTGTGCGATTTGCGAAAATGGGAGCATGGTTAATAAAAATATATTTTTTATGCCAACTTTCAAAAACATTTGGAACGTATAATATTTCATTATGTATATAAAAGCAAACCAATGTCAAATTATTTACTTTATTTTTTCAGGGTATATGCGAAAATGCGAAACCACTACGGACTATACGTTATAGTTGTCTTAAGAATATTGCTTTTATATATGAAAAAAAAGGAAATATTGAGAAAGCTAAACAGTATTTTCTTATGGTAAGTAAGAATTATTTGGAATAATTTAAAATAAAAACAGTTTTATTATTTATCTTAGGCAATGGACACCGATAATAAAGATGTTGATACCTTATTTCGGTTTGGACAGTTAATGTTTAAAATTACAAACTTTGAATTGGCCGAATATGTGTTTGAAACATGTTTGTTGAATAACATATATCATTGGAGTGCGAAAAGTGGGTTGCTCAATACATACCTTCAAATCAATAATATACTGTCTTCATATGCACTTGCAGTTGAGTTACTTCGTAAAAAAATTTATTCTGACCTCGTACTTAAAATTTTGTTCAAAATATTTACGAAATATAAGGAATTGGTACCATTCTTCGAAAAATTGTATGGCCATATACCACAAAATGTTATAACACACCTTTTAAATATGATGAATAGCAACTTAACTATTATGAAATTTGATAAAATTAAGGAAAAAAATCCAGTGATACCAACAAATTTTCCAATTTTAAATAAAAATCAATTCAATTTTGTGACCATAGGATCATATATTTTGTGCTTAAATCGACATTTGACCTCAAACAATTTTAATGTTTTGTTTACAATGTCATTTCGAGATTTGTACATCCCTGGCACGCAATCGTGTTCGCCAACCAAAAACCATGAGGATATCAATGTAGAGGAAGTGGTAGATGGTGAAAGCAATTATCGAAACACGGTAACCGATAGTGTTGAAGGAAAATTTACTCAAGTTGATGTATCGGATGAAAGCTACACCGATAATAATATTCCAACATCAGTATTCAAATCCGAAGACGATAATGTAAAGTCGAAAGCTCGACGCCGATGTAGTGATTTACTTCACCTCGAACAATGGGGATGGCACAAAAATAGAAAACCATCTCGTAAAAAAGTACAAGACCGAGGAGATGTTGAAAACAGTCTTTCGACGTTTTTGAAAACTGCGTTTGTAAAATTTATGAAGTAAGTACATTTTTAAACTTTTAGTGATTTAATTTTTTTTTAGGAAACATCTTTATACCATCCACATATAGTGAGAAATTGCACCATCAGTTTGTTTGAAAGTTCTTAACGCATTAAAAGACGCAAAAACAAGTATACATCATCTGCCGTCTGTTAGTTGTTACACATTTTTATAACTTACTTAAATGGCACCAGTTGTTTTTAATGCCAAGTACGGATAGATCTCTCCATAACTAGTCATTCCAACGCATGCCCGGTCGCCCTTTATTACTCCGCCCACCAATGTAATCCATGCTTGCTGGAGCTCTTTCATTCATTTAAATGAGGTGACCAGCCCAGTGCAGCCGCTGGTATTTTATGCTTGGACTATGTCAACCTCATCGAATAGCTCGTACGTACAGCTCGGGGTTATGCGGGACCTAAACTCATCGCCGACTCTGATGGGACCAACAATTCTTCGGGGAATCTTCCTCTCAACGAATTCCAACGCTGTTTCATCGGATTCAATCACGATTCAATCTGCGACATACAGTAGGACCGGGAGTATCAGCGTTTTATAGATCTTAATTTTCGTCTTTTACTTCTAATATGTTTGCTCAGCTCAAACTAGTGTTGGTTGGCTTGCAGCACCCATTTTTTTAGCATATCCCTTATACACATTACCCGCCCACTTTTGTCCAACCATTTTTTTTTATTGCAGCCAAAATCAACAAGATGGCTTCTTTTAGACCATTTGGGATTGAGAAGCCAATATATTTGCAATGTTTTTCTTTTTAGTCGTTCAGTTTTGGTTTGAATGTGGCCTTTCCAAATTAACCCTAGCGCTGCAAGTTTGCTCCAAAATACATGACATTGTCAGTTGTGATCTTTCTTTCGACCAGTACGGATGTATGAGCGGAAGAATAGTGCAAAACTTTAAAGGCTACATAAATTTAACATAAATAAAATTGAAAACCAGTGATAGCAGTAAATCTCGGTCATTGACCGACTATTGCATCGCAAATAAAAACAACAGGTCAGCAGTGCATTGTTTTGTCAACAATTATTTCTTCCTGGCTTCAGCAACAGTGTATAGAAAAAATTAGACAAAATAGTGTGTGCACCCTTACAGTTATACTGGTTTGTCGCAAATATAACTGTAAGGCTTTATTTTTCGTAATACCTTGTTTTGTAGCACTATTATCCGATTAATGTTTGTTGCGGAAGCAGTGACCCAAAGCTGCAGGCCGTACATCCAAGTAGGCATAATAACCGTCTTGTAAACTAGAAGCTTATTTTCTTGGTCGAAGTATCCAGTTAAGCTTCTTGAGCTTACTGTAGGAAACAGCTGCTGTTTTGCGAATATGGTTGCGCCAAGTGCCAGGCCTCTCCAAGCAAAAACCCAATTAGCCTACTTGGTCCACAAGTGGTAAGATTCTACCGTTGAGTATGACGGGTGAGCAATTGCCCTGTCTCAATGTGCATGAACAGTGGCTGGATTTGACGCTATTGACCTTTATATTCCAGCGGTTGGCCCAACGTTCAAATTTCGCAAGAAAATTTTGAGTGCCATTTGAAGCTTCATTTGGACAATATGAGTTCGCAAGAACTGCTGTGTCATCAGTATTCGTTGCCAGCAGCATGTTCTCATTATCTGGAGTTGGCATATCGGCTGTATATAGCGGGTAGAGACCAAATACACTACCTTGTGATACACCAGCTCCAATACGGCAGATCCCTGAGAGCTCATTTTTTACCTTAACTGTGAAGGCACGGTCAAGCAAGTAAGACTTCAAAAGAAGGAATTGCGACGCTGGTAATTTCTTTTTAATTTTGAAGAGGAGGCCTTCCAGCCAGACTATTGCTGTGTATCAAGAAAAATACCGGAGCTGTACTGCTTATTCTCGAAAGCCTTTAATATGTTTTGAAGGACACGGTGCACTTGTTCCGGTGTACCATGGTGAAGCCTAAATCCAAACTGGTGATTAGGAATGGCACTCTGGACGCCCAATGCTGGCAACATTCTACTAAGAAATATTCTTTCGATTATTTTTGAGAAGCCAGTAGCAAACTTATTAGTCTGTTAGAAGCAACAAGGTTTTCCGGCTTGCCAGGTTTCGGTATCATTGCAGTCACAGCGCACTTCCACTGCAAGGGGAAGTGGTGGATGCAATCCATGGTATTAAAAATAAAATCTAAGAACATTATTACCATCTATTCCGTTATATCCCGGGGCTTTGCAAATGCTTGCTGTGTATCACGAAAAACACCTTTACCATCTATTCCATTATATCCTGGGGATTTGTTTTTATTTAGTAGTTTAACCTGTTGCCGAACTTCTTGCGGAGAAATACGTTTAATAGGGTTCAGCGTTGTTAAAGGCTCTTCTAAGAAACATCTCGTGTCTCGTATATCACTCGGGTCAGCGAATTTCAATGGTTTGAAGCGTACTTCAAGCTCAGCAGCAAATGCTTCAGCCTTCTCCTTGTCTGTACGACACCATGTGTTGTTGGCATCTTTTATAGGCACGTGAAGGTTGCCGCTTGAAACCGAATTTTTTGTCTGGATCTGCTTTTCTGAGAAGGTCATCAAAAAATTCGCTGCGGACCTTATACATCAACTTTTTCAACTCAGTAGCCGCTCTTCACCAGTCTAAGCGGTCCCATTCATTCCGGCTACGCATGTAACGAAGACGTAATCTGCGCTTATGCCTAACTATATAACCGACCGGATAAGCATGGTAGCTCCACCACGCATGTGGTTGTCATCAGGATGATTAGCAGTGTATATGTCGTACAATAGAAGTTTATAATACGAACGGGAGCAGAGATGAGTCTCACTCAGAAGCATGATGTCAATGTATTGTTGGATAAAAACTTCAAGCTCATTTTCTTGGCTCAGTCGCAAGCTAACTCTTATTGAGAACGGTCGTGCCTTATCAAACTCGCTTTTAAAGTTACAATAACAAAACACATTACAGATTTTCTAAACACAACAGCTAATTCTAAAAATAGATTTACTGTTAAAATTTTTTAACAATAAGCTGCGTTAAAACAGCAAGCATGAGCGACGACAACGATGACGGGGAGATGAAATGGCAGCAATGCACTTCCAAACCTCGCGCATTAAAACGGACAAACGCTACCTCTCCACAATTTATTAAAAAGCTTCCGGCCTTAGATTTTGGACCTAGTACATCAAGACACTCATTCGCTTTGCTAAGCGATACAATCGATGCTGTAGACGAACCTGAAAAAGGAGCCAATCTGGAAGAACGTGATACACCGAAGCCTCCACCAATTTTTATATCAGATGTCAACGATATTCAAGGTCTGTTGAGTTACATTAAATCTAAAGTTAATAGCAACGAATTTACATACAAAGCACAACGAGACAACCAAGTAAGGATAACGGTGAAAACAACTGAGAAATACAGAGAGCTTATTAGAAATTTAAAAAATGATAAAGCGAAATACCACACCTTCCAGTTGAAGCAAGAGAGAGCTTTCAGAGCGGTAATCAAAAACTTACATTTCTCCACTCCAATCGAATCGATCAAAACAGCTGTGGAATTAAAGGGTCATGTAGTGCGGGGCATTAGCAATATTAAAAGTCGAATTACTAAGATGCCAATGAATTTTTTTTTCATAGACCTTGAGCCGGACAACAAAAATTGTGAAATTTATAATTTAAAATATGTAGATAATGCGGTTGTGACAGTTGAACCTCCTAAAAAAATAAATGAAATTGTACAATGCTATAGATGCCAAGAATTTGGACATACCAAGTCATACTGCAACAAAAAATTTAAATGTGTGAAATGCTCCTTAAGTCACCCAAGCTCGAATTGTCCAAAAATCAATCAACCTCTAAAATGCGCCAACTGCTTAGAAAACCATACCGCCAACTATAAGGGTTGCAGAATCTACGAGCAACTGAAAACAGGTAGGCGATCATTTGCTAATCACGCCAAACCACAACTTAACAATACACAAAAACCTTCGTTTATCAATACCCAAATGCCAACGAACTCATCAAACAACCATTTCACTTATGCACAAGCAGTTCGAGGTGAATCCGAAGATAAGGTTATTTCAGCGCTAGACAGAATTGAAAAACTTTTTGAAAAGCAGTATGAGCAGACAAACAATCTTCTCACAATGATTGTTAAGATTGTATCTAAATTATGCAACTAGATCTACGTCTAGCCATATGGAATGCCAATGGGCTTTCCAATCATTATAATGAAATAACTGTATTCTTAAAATCGAATGACATTGATGTTATGTTAATTTCGGAAACACATTTCACAGAAAAATATTTTAAAATAAATGGTTACGAAATTATAAAATCAGACCACCCATCTGGTAGAGCTAGGGGCGGTGCTGCTATAATTGCCAAAAACGCGCTTAATTACTCTCACCAAGGAAACGTACAAGAAAATGACATTCAGGCAACTACAATAAAAATTAAATGTATGAATTCTGAAATATCTGTATCTGCGATATATGTTCCACCAAGATCAGCTTTGAAAGTAGATGGATTTAAATCATTTTTTCAAAGTCTCGGCCATCGCTTTTTAATAGGTGGAGACTTCAATTCAAAGCATCAATAAAGGGGATCTCGGCTTGCAAACCCGAAGGGTAAGGAGCTTTACAAATGCATCGCAGATAATAAATACTCAACTCTTAGCACCGGAAAACCCACATATTGGCCAACAGACCCTAGGAAAGTACCGGATCTACTAGATTTTGTCGTTTACAATGGAGTATCGCAACACCAACTACGCATTGTGGAAAGTTTTGATTTAAGCTCTGACCATTCTCCATTTATAGTGACATATGGTACTAACGTCCAATTTAAATCAAGACCGTATAGAATTATCACAAGGCAAACTAATATTGCATTCTTTAAAAGCAGGCTAGAGTCCAAAACACGCCTTAATTTATCACTAAAATCTGGGGATGAAATTGATGAAGCCATAGAAATTCTCACTAAAACTATTCATGAGGCTGGAGCATACTGCACGCCAGAGTCGAGCCCAAATCAACCAATTAAACCCTACGTGTCAACAGAAGAGAGACAATTAATTAAAAATAAAAGAAAACTTCGCAAGAAGTGGGCGGTAAGCCGCAGCCCAATCGACAAGCAAATACTAAATATGGCTACAAAAGAACTCAAGGACACACTGTGGGAAATTAAAAACGCTGCAACATCGGAGTATCTTAAAAATTTAAATCCTTATACCTCTGATTTAAATTATAGCCTTTGGGGGGCAACCAGATATCTCAAACGACCAGCCAAAAGAAAAACCATAATAGTTGACAACAATGGAAATTCTTGCAAAAGTGATAAGGAAACAGCAGAAACATTCGCAAAACATCTACATTCTGTTTTTCAACCAAATTCGGAATGTGACCAAGAAACGATGACGGAGGTTAACAATTTCCTAAGCTCCGCCTGCCAAACGAGTTTGCCGTTACGACCTACTACAGTTGCAGAAGTGCAAGCTGAAATTCGTATGATAAAAACAAAGAAATCACCAGGTTACGACAAAATTGATGGCACCACCATTAAAAATTTGCCAACAAAATGTATCAAACTTCTTTCATACATATATAATGCAATGCTCTGGCTAGAATATTACCCAAGTCAATGGAAATGCGCTGAAGTAATAATGTTGCTAAAACCGAAGAAACCTGAAAAACATGCATCATCATTTCGTCCAATAAGTTTGCTGGTGACATTCTCTAAAGTATTCGAACGGATACTATTAAGAAGAATGTTACTGGATCTGGAGGACTTCAATATCATACTCGAACATCAGTTTGGATTCAGGAGGGGGCACAGCACAATTGAACAATGTCATCGCATTGTTAAAAAGATTGTAGATGCATTCGAAAATAAACAGTATTGTGCTGCTACATTTCTGAACATTAAGCAAGCATTTGACAAGGTATGGCATGCAGGCGTCCTTTATAAAATTAAAAAGTGGCTTCCTGCTCCTTATTTTGTAATGCTCAAATCATATCTTTCGAACCGAAAATTTTATGTTCAACATGCTGACGAATGCTCGAAGTTGTACCCTATAAATGCTGGAGTGCCTCAAGGAAGCGTACTCGGGCCCATTTTTACAGCAGATTTTCCAAAAACAAACAATGTTGATGTTGCGACATATGCTGACGACACTGCAAATATTTCATGTAGTGAAAGCCAGGTGGAAGCTTCGCAGTACTTGCAGGACCAGCTTGCACTTGTTGCAACATGGCTAAACAAGTGGAGAATTGCTGTAAACAACCAAAAATCAGTACAAATAACGTTTACACTGAGACGTGGAAAATGCCCTCCAGTTACACTAAATGGATTGTCCATACCAGAAGAAGAAAATGTTAACTATCTTGGCGTGCACCTGGACCGTAGACTCACATGGAAAAAACATATCAAGGCTAAACAAACCCAACTGAAAGCTAAAACGAGGCAAATGTACTGGCTTCTTGGACCTCGATCTCAACTCAGTTTAGAAAATAAAATTCGTTTGTATAAATCCATACTAAAGCCAGTTTGGACTTATGCCTTACAACTCTGGGATACAGCAAGTACTTCTAATATAGAAATTCTCCAAAGATACCAATCATGTACGCTTAGAAATATTGTCAGGGCACCCTGGTATGTAAGTAACTACGAAATACATAAAGACCTTAATATATGTTATGTTCTTGAAGAAATAAGAAAACGTACTGAAATGTATATAACCAGACTGAATTACCATGAAAACTCTTTAGCTATAAATTTATTAGACAATAGCGCAGATACTCGCCGGTTAAAAAGATATCATGTACTAGATCTCCCTAATAGATTCTAAGTTGTAAATAATTAAGATTTAATATTATATTGACATACCTCACTGGAGGATTGTCAATCCTGTAAATTTTCTTTATATTTTAATTAAAAAATTTGTTGAATGTCCTCAGACCGATTGCGAACAAATAAATAAAAAAAAAAAAAAAATTCTTGGCTTGATAGGCCATTGTCATTCCAGATGCCAGATGCGCAGACTTATTTCTGAGAATTTGACCTCTTTCACATTTGACGCAACGAAAGTGTTTTCGGAACTATCGTTTCGTATGCCCAAACTTGTCTTTATGCTGAAATGATGGAAATTTATTTGTTTTCTTTCCAGCCGTTTTAAAATTGGTCTGAAAGCATCAGAGTCCTTAGCCATGACTCGAACTGATCAATTTGTGCCCGTTTTGTTTGTATACGTATCTGAGGAGGTTGCCTTATAGACGGTGAGCCATAAACCATTTATATTGGACACACCAGATATAAAAATGGGAGGAGGTTTGGGAACTTTACTTCTTTAAAGCTGTGTGGAATTCTTTTCCTTATAAGGGGTTTTATCGGAGACACCCGACAAAGATTCAAGATCCATTTCACTCTCATATTCTGCGTTGTCCTCAGTAGAGAGGTGCGCAAACGAATTTGTCCGGTCTACACATTGAGTCTTATTCGTATTCAGTAGTGATTTCAGCTTTTTACGCATTTTAAATTTTTGAAACCCCAATTTGTTCCATTGTGCAGGTATATAATTGAAAATCTTCTTCTTCTCTTCTCATTTTTTATTTTGATTGACCATTTTTGATGTATACGGTTTAAAATTAATGAGCTCGCATTCATACGTTCTCTTTTTGTGTAAAGCATCTTTCATTCCTTGTTATGTCACAACTCTCATTTTGTTCTTGTTTATGGAATACTTTTTGTTTTAGGCAATATCAAGTTAACACTCGGTGTCGTGAAGCGTATTGTACTGTTAATATATATATTTTTATATATACGCACGAGACGTACTCGGCAATGAAGTTATACCTGTAGAGCCATATGACAAAACTAATAAAAACATACCTTGAATATATTTTTCGACTCATACGAACTTTATATGGACGACAGAGGGGTGAATTTAAAAAAGTGTAACATAAGATTTAAAAATTTTCATTCAGGGGTTTACCTCACCTTTACAAATGGTAGACAAAGAGGGAACGTAGCAACGAAATCCGGGTCCAGTATATATGTATGTATAAACATATATGGATTTTTAAAACTTTAAAATAATGGCCGTAACGCCTTGTTGAAAATGCAAGCAATTTTCCTTTAGTGCAACTTTATTTTAAAAACTATATTTCGAGAACAGGTTCCGTATAATTTCACCTTTATATAGCAAAAAATAAATTGGAATCGTTGCATGTACACTATTTTTTTTTTTTTTAAACTGGCCAAATCAACTTAAAAGTAGTTAACAAATTATTTTTTATTTTTTTTTTTGGTTCAAAATGTTGAAATTTTTGGGTCGGTCCCTCCCAAGGCGTATGCGTACAATTTGCCAATGTTCCTAATCTTTAATCCGAATTGTAGCCCTTACCTTGGTGTGGTGCGCAGTGACTCATTTGGGTCGTGAAAGACTCCTGAAATACTCTGTCATTTCTTAGAAGGATTTTTTTATGCTGTCCGGACAGACTCGTCCTGCAGCTGAAGATGAAACATTCAGTCCCTTAAAGAAGTAAATAACCTCATTTCCAAAATCGTAAGTAATCATTTTTGTTTCAAGTCAATGTTGGCGTATATTTTGTTCAATAAATTAAGACCTATTATGCCGTCAAAGGACGTGAGGTCTGGTAATATGAAAAATTCGGAGGTTGTTCCAAGTGGATTTAATTTAAATTTTATTGTTACTTGACTTGTCTCACCGTTTGATTGCCTTCAGGTGTGGTGTTGATGGGTTAAAATAGTTTATAGATGCTCCCGTGTCGATGAGCAGCCTAACTTTCTTCCCCCTTAGTGACGTGAAGATCCAGGGCAGGAGGATTTTACTACTAAAAATTTAACCTCATCGATTTCTAAATCCCCCGCCACTATCTCGGCACGATCTTCGTAAGTGGATTCTTGTTGGGGCTAGGTTGCTTCCTGGTCTAATTGGTTGTATTTAAGGACCAGTATATCGTCCAGACTCTGCAAGTCGTTTATGATTCTGAACACGATCGTGGTTTTCATCGAAATTTTCCTGTTTCTCATAATTTGTTGTTTGCCTAAACCTCATGTATGGTTTCAGTTGAATCAATGTAAACATCTTTGTTTTATTACTTACTTAAATGGCCGTTAACCGCCTAACGGTCATGGCCGCATTTAGGAAGGTGCGCCAGCCTCCATAGTTTAGTGCGCGCTGATGCCAGTCGTTTTGAATGCCAAGTACGGAGAAATCTCTCCATACCTGGTCACTCCATCGAGTGCCCGGTCGTCCTCTATTTCGGCGTCCACAAATCAAGTTTGGGCCCCCATGTAAACCATGCGTGCTGGAGTTTTTCATCCATTCGAATGAGGTGCTCAGCCCAGTGCAGTCGCTGGAATTTTATGCGCTGGACTATGTCAACCTCATTGAACAGCTCGTACAGCTCGCGATTCATACGGGACCTTAACTCATCGCCGACTCTAATAGGACCGAAAATCCTGCGAAGAATCTTCCATAATCTGGCTCTGCATTTCATCTGTTTAGTCTGCGCTTGCATCATAGCCACGAACCTTGAAATGAGAGAATTAAACCTGTCATCTAAGGCTGATAACGACGGTAGCTGTTGTTGTTTTTCTGGTGGATTAACTCGCTGTCTACTTCTAGCCACATCGGCATATGATTATGGCAGATTTGATTTTTGTTTGTTGTTGCATGGTCTCCTTCACATATGACGCAACGAAAGTGTTTTCGGCACTATCGTTTCGTATGCCCAACTTCTGCTTCTCTTTAAGCAGATACGTATGGAAATGTATTTGTTTGCTTTCCAGCCGTTTCACAATTAGTCTGAAATCATCAAAGTCCTTAGCCATGACTCGAACTGATCAATTTGTACCGGTTTTGTTTGTATACTTATCTGAGGAGGTTGCCTTATCGCCGGTGAGCAATAAACTATTTATATTGGACACATCAGATATAAAAATGGGAGGAGGTTTGGGAACTTTATTCTTTAAAGCTGTGTGGAATTCTTTTCCTTATAAGGGGTTTTATCGGAGACACCTGACAAAGATTCAAGATCCATTTCACTCTCATTTTCTGCGTCGTCATCAGTAGAGAGGTGCACAAATGAATTTGTCCGGTCTACACATTGAGTCTTATTCGTATTCAGTAGTGAATTCAGCTTTTTACGCATTTCTATTTTCTGAAACCCAAATTTGTTCCATTGTGGCAGGTATATAATTGAAAATCTTCTTTTCATTTTCATTTTTTATTTTGATTCACAATTTTTGATCTATACGGATTAAAATTAATAAGCATTCATAAGTTCTCTTCCTGTGTGCAGCATCTTTCATTCCTTGCTATGTCACAATTCTCATTTTGTTCTTGTTTATGGAATACTTTTTGTTGTAGGCAATATCAATTACGAAATATCTGTTACGTTGGAGATGTGTGTATTTTCAAAGTCTTCACTAATTTCTTTTTTGCAATGAAAAGTGAAATTATAAGGAATCGTTGCATGTATACCACTATTTTTTAAAAACTGGCCAAATCAACTTAAAAGTAGTTAACAAATTATTATTTTTTATTTTTTTTGGTTCAAAATGTTGAAATTTTGAGTCGGTCACTCCCAAGGCGTATGGGTTCAATTTGGCATAGCTATGTTCTTTAATCCGAATTGTAGCCCTTACCTTGGTGTGGTGCGCAGTGACTCATTTGGGTCGTGAAAGACTCCGGAAATACTCTGTCATTTCTTAGATTGATTTTTTTATGCAGTCCGGACAGACTCGTCTTGCAGCTGAAGATGAAACATCCAGTCCCTTGAAGAAGTAAATAACCTCATTTCCAAAATCGTAAGTAATCATTTTTGTTTCAAGTCAATGTTGGCGTATATTTTGTTGAATAAATTAAGACCTATTAAATTCGGAGGTTGTTCCAAGTGGATTTAATTAAAATTTTATTGTTACTTGACTTGTCTCACCGTTTGATTGCCTTCAGGTGTGGTGTTGATGGGTTAAAATAGTTTATAGAGGCTCCTGTGTCGATGAGCAGCCTAACTTTCTTCCCCCTTAGTGTCGTGAAGATCCAGGGCAGGAGGATTTTACTCCTAAAAATTTAACCTCATCGATTACTAAATCCCCAGCCACTATCTCGGCACGATCTTCGTAAGTGGATTCTTCTTGGGGCTAGGTTGCTTCCTGGTCTAATTGGTTGGATTTTAGGACCAGTATATCGACCAGATTCTGCGAGTCGTTTATGATTCTAAACACGATCGTGGTTTTCATCGAAATTTTCCTGTTTCTCATAATTTGTTGTTTGCCTAAACCTCATGTATGGTTTCAGTTGAATCAATGTAAACATCTTTGTTTTATTACTTACTTAAATGGCCGTCAACCGCCTAACGGTCATGGCCGCATCTAGGAAGGCGCGTCAGCCTTCATAGTCTAGTGAGCATTGGTGCCAGTCGTTTTGAATGCCAAGTACGGAGAGATCTCTCCATACCTGGTCACTCCATCGAGTGCCCGGTCGTCCTCTATTTCGGCGTCCACCTATAAAGTTTGGGCCCCCATGTTTGCTGGAGCTTTTTCATCCATTCGAATGAGGTGCCTCTACGCGATACATTAGGACCGGGAGTATCAGCGTCTTATATTTCTTTATTTTCGTCCGTCGAGAGAGGGCTTTACTTCTCGTTAGCTTGCTCAGCCCAAAAAAGCATCTGTTTGCAAGCGTGATTCTTCGCCTGATCTCCAGGCTGACGTTGTTGTTGCTGGTTGTCTCGGATTCAAGATAGACGAAGTTTTCTACAACACTGAAGTTGAAACTCTCCATCGTCACTGACCGTCCAAGACGCGATGACGGAGTGCGCGAAGACACCAAGTACTTCGTCTTGTCCTCATTCACCGCTAGACCCATGAGTCGAGACTATTTTTCAATCTCTGAGAACGATGATATCGATGTGAACTGCGCAAGCGATCAGCATCACTTCCTTTTCGAAGATCGAGTCCGACATATTCTGAAAACTCTCTTGGAATCAAGGGGGTAGAAGAGGTTTTTCCCCACCCTGACAACTCTTTGTGTGTTAGATAGCTTCGTCATGCAACGACGGACAATCCTCGTTATAGTCCAGTGGCTCTACAATAGTGCCATCATTAACTGGTGGTTCTGGTGTCATTTCTCTATCGGCGGAATTGTGCGCTTCATCGCCTCCGAGTAGGGTGGACAAATGACTCCTCCATAATTTAGTGATTCCTGTTCATCCGTTACCAGATTTCCATTGTTTAAAACTTTCAGTTAGACGATTGACCTTTTGATAGAATTTTCGAACTTAATTTCTGTCACGTAACATCTTAACATCCTCAAACTCCCGCCTTTCTTGCTCCATTTTTCTTTGTTTCTCTTTATAGCGATCTCTAACAGCTCATGTTGCTCCCGACTGCAGAGTTCGCTGATAGGAAGCGTTCTTCTCTGCAGTAGCATTGCGACCCTCCTCATCGTACCAACAAATCTTCACAGGTTTTGTATAACCAATGACATCCTTGGCAGCCCTATCCATGGAGCGGGTGATATGTTTCCACTGCTCACATATATATTGAGAAGACGGAGAGGTTTCCCGAAACAGTCGGAAGAGTGTATTTGAAAAGGCTGTGGCGGTCTGTTCTGATTGCAGCTTGCTGACGTCTAGCTTTCGTTGCATGTTGGAACGTGCGGCGTGCACTATGCTAGTAGTCCGAGTCAATGTTGGGACCACGTAATGCTCGCACTTCCAACACGCTCGATGCCTGCCTTTCCTCAATCAGAATATGATCAATTCGGTTGCGTGTTATTTGATCTGGACCCAGCCAAATAGCCTTGTGGATGTTAAGGTGTTGAAATGTGGTACTACTAACTTCCATGTTCCGACCTGCGGCGAAATCGATTAGCCACACTCCATTATTGGAGGTAGTGTCGTGAAGGCTAAATTTTCCGAAAGTTGGGCCAAAGTTTCCTTCCTTCCCAATCTTGGCATTGAAATCGCCAAGGACGATTTTGACATCGTGTTTGGACAAATCAGGCAAATATAAAAATTTTTAGCCTTGATGCGTATCGTCACGTTTTTTCCTACTCACCACGAAACCACATCGAAATTCGCATGGCAGCTGTAGTAGATGTCACAGGTTGCTTTTTTAAAGAAACCCTGTCCTATCCATCATATTTCTTGGATTGCGGTGATGTCAGCTTTGCATCTTTCGAGGATGTCATAGACTTTAATAAATATCGGTCACCATCAAGTACTTCAACTATTACAAATGGTCCTTTAAACTTAGGATCCAACTTTGTTTGATGCCGTTCTTCATTCTTGAGCAATACATGATCACCAACGCTATGCTTTACTATTTTTGCTTTATCTTTATCATATTTAGCATTATTGATACTATTCAGTTTGGCCTGTGTTCTTATACATTTTATATCAACTTTCTCTTCATCAAAACATGACAGTAAATTTAATGGTCTTGCTTCTTTTCCAATTAACAATTCTAGTGGACTAAACTTTGTAACTCGATTTGCCGTGCAATTAATAGCCAGTTGTATTTCATTTAAGGCTTCCTGCCAAGATCTGTTACTTGTTTCTACAGCTGCTAACATGTTCTTAAGTGTACTCATGACACGCTCGACTTGCACGTGTTGCAATTAAATGCAAATCTACCTTTTGTGTTGAACAAAACGTACGAAAGGCCTTACCAGAAAAGCTTCCGCGATAATTCGCATCAGTATTCCAAATAATGATATGGCTGATTTTACTGCCCAAATGCAACTTTCAGAATCTAATTTCATGGTATGATACAGATATACAAACTTTGTGAATGCATCAATCTGAACTATGACATACTCTTTATTGTCACTTTTACCACTTAATTTGCCACTGATGTCAATATGAATGGTATGTCAACTTTGGGAATAGGATGTAATTCTATTTGTTTTTTGCCTGATGCTGGCTTTGTCAGCTTGCATGTGATGCAATTTTCCACAAATTTTCGTACATATTTGGACATGTTTTCAAACCTATAATAACTATACATTTTGTCTAGAGTTTTCTCCCAACCCAAGTGCATAACGGCTTCATGCACATGGTTAATTACAGACCATCTGAATCCTCTAGGTATTACTGGTAAACATCGACTTCTACCATTTTTTTGAATTTTTCGAAATAACATTCCAGTTCTCAATTCGTAGGTTCTAGTAACATTTTCCTGCAACTCATTGTTTTGTAATTTAGAAATGATTGACGATACCTATGTGTCTCGCTGCTGTTCAGCCATGAGCCAGTTGTCCGTGATTTCTGTCAATTCCACCCGCTTTTCTGCAGTTTTAATAAAAGTTACCAGATCTATATTTATTGGGTTTCTGGAGAAGAAATCTACATGTGACATTTGACTTCCCGTTCTATATTCAATACGAATCAAATCAAATGCCTGCAAATAAGCCCACCAACGATGTACTCTAGGTGTTAATTCATTTTTGTTTCGGGTTGCCTTCAAGGAATTGCAATCTGTATACACCACAAACTTTCGACCAAGCAAGTAATGGCGGTAATATTTTACTGCAATATACACTGCTAACGTTTCTAATTCATATGAGTGGTATTTAGATTCAGCTACAGAAGTGCATTTACTATAGTATTCTATTACTCTTGGTTTATTTTCTATTTTATGCATTAATATCGCGCCATAGCCAACTGCACTGGCATCCGTATGTAGCTCAATAGAAAATTGTGGATCAAAAATTATTAAAACCGTATCGCTGGAAAGTGTAGCGATAATTTTCTGACGTACTTGCTCATGATTGGGTATCCACTCAAACTTATCATTATTATTGTTTTTTGCTGTCAGGTGATACAATGGTTTCATTTGTTCAGAAAAATGTGGGACAAATTGTCGAAAATAAGATGCTAATCCTATAAATTGTCTAATTGAGTGACTGATTTCGGTGGTGGTAAACCAACCAATGCTTGTATCTTGCGCGGATTTGGTCTGATCTCTCCCTCTTGCACTAGATAACCCAAAAACTCTACACTTAGTTTGAGGAATGAACACTTTTTTATTTTAAATGAAAATCCGGCTTTAACCAAAGCTTCTAAAACTGTTTGCATCCTATCATACGCCTGCTCTTTTGTGTTGGCTACAATTAATATGTCATCGATATACACAATGGCATAGGAATATGCTAATTCACCTAAAGCTCTTGTTATAGCCCGCCGATATACTGATGACGCGTTTTTCAACCCAAATGGCATAGCTAAAAATTCATACTGGCCTTCAGGTGTCACAAATGCCGTTCGTTCAATTGAGTCTACATGTATTGGAATCTGATAAAATCCGCTTGCCATATCCAAACAAGAAAAATACTTTCCTCCACGCAATCTGTCAATTTGGTCAGATATTAGCGGCAAAGGATATTTGTCTGCTACTGTATTAGAATTTAGCTCACGATAATCTACGCACAAACGATCACTACCATCTTTCTTTCTAACCAATAACATCGGACTTGCATACGGTGAACAACTCGGACGAATAACATTTGAAGCTAACAAATCTTTTATTTTTCCTCTTACATGTTCCTTTTCTTCAGAGCTAAGTTTGTACGGACGTCTTTGCACTGTTTTATTGACATCAATCAGACGGATTTCTAATTCACCTGTTGTTACAATGCCACTTATAAAATTATTCGAGTATTGTCCCAATATTTTTAACAATTTATCTCGGTCTATATCGCTCAATTCTCAGTCATTTATTAAGTGTGTCATAAAGTTCATGTTAGACATGTTAAACAGCGTACTAATTGTTTTTGTTTTGTAAATACTAAATTTGTCTGCATCTATAGATAGTGCAAAACCTTGGCTTAAAATTTCACGGCCAATCATCACATTATGTTTTAAAAATTTATCAAGTACAAAATTTTAACAAAGAATTCACTTATTTTAACAGTGGAGAGAATTATCATAGTACTACATATGGCATTATCGCTCATGCCCTTTAATACTATGTATAACGTTATTAAATCGTTCACCTGCAAATCTCTCTGCTGTTTTCTCTTTCATCAAAGAGCATTCGGCTCCCGAATCAATGAAAAATGGAACGTGCTCACCCAAATGATATAAGACTCCTTTAGGTTCCGTTACAAGACATACGTCCACTCGCTTCACATTTGTGCCGTTGCTGTTGTTTGAAGTTGATGTACCCGACATGCACGTTGATGCGATGTGTCCAGCCTTGCCACATTTGAAACATGTCACTGATGGTCTCTCTCGATAAGGTGTTGTACTTGTATGTGTGAATTTCTCTTTAAATGTACTTTTGCCCGCCGCCATTTTGACACGTCAATCAGCTCTCTTGTGCCCAATTTTACCGCAATTAAAACATTTTTGTGGTATGAATATTTTTTGCTTTTTCGAGTCTGGTCCTGTATAACTTTCCACACTTGTTGGTGTGTTACGCTTCCCATACGCATACGCCTTCAATTGTTGTTCCAATTCACTTCTTGTCCTTATGTCTGTAGTAAACGATAAACGCTGCAGCCTACTGTCTATTTGCGACATATGCACCAACACTGCCGACACTGCAATCTCTTCTATGCTGGTTTCTTTCCATTTTGCCAGTAGCGATGTCACTTGTCGACTGCCATACACAGACAGACACTCTTCAGGATTAGGACGATCATTAAACATGTTCATTAGAATGTCGGCTGGCGTTTCCATTCCAACGAAGCGTTGAACGAACATGTCTTTTAACTGCTGCCAATTCATTCCGCTGTAGCATACCTGCGATAGCCACATCGATGCAGTACCCTTTAATGCACCGCTAAGTGCCATTACTAACGCACTGCCTTCTAATGGATTTTCGCCTATTATCAAGTCAACTGTACTGCTCCATGCTGTCGCGTCGGCGCCGGCGTCCTCTGGATTGAACTTCGGCAGCGTCACTGATTTTTTTGTTTGCGACGCGTGCATGAACTTTAGCATTTCCGAAAAATTTTTATATTGAGTTTCAAGGATCGAAAGCCAATCGATCATACTGCTTTCATGAGGCGCAGACGATCCTACTTCTGATGTCGGATCAGGCCGATTCTCCTCCTGATTATCATTCATTTTATGTTCTTTTCTGTGTCGCGTCGAAAATGCAGCAGGTCCCGCGAGCATTACTCTTCCTCTTCACTTTTTAGACTACTCACTGACATACTCGTCATTGTCTTCCTCTTCTTTATTTCATACAACCTGTTTCTCTCATTCTTCTTCACATAACCTATGCACCACGGGCTCCACTCGGTGTAGTCATTTCTCATGCACTCACCTCATTTTCGGTTGCACAGACTCCACCTGTACAAATAGCCATTCACCAATTACACAAATAGCATTCTTACTCATAATGACAGCTCATTTATTCAGTTACATTTGAATTCTTATTATTATTTCCGACATATATATATATAAATTATAATATTATAATTATATATATAATTATATTTATATATATAATTATAATTATATATATAATATATAATATATATATATATAATATATAAGTATATAAGTCGAATCCTTCTGCAACAGCGAGGAAACCGATGATTTGGTTCACTTGTTCTATGCTGCCCGGAAGCCAAACTGATGCATAATATTATTAATATCCAGATATGCTTTGAGTTTGTGTTGGAATACTTTTTCATACTTTTTTAAATAGTTTTGACAAACATAGAAGCAAGCTTATGGGTCTGTGTGATTCTGGCAGTGTTTTGTCTTTGCTTGCCTTTGGTATCATTATGATCAATGACAATTTCCATTGTGTTGGGAAGCAGTCAGTGAGAAATATTGCATTGAAGATCTTAACTAAGAACCAAAGAGCTGAGTTGGGAAGCTCTATGATCATTTTCGGTGTAATAAGATGGTGTCATGGCGACTTTTTTGCGTTTAGTGTATTTAACACAATACTTTTACGCTCTCCAAAGTTTGATTTGAGAGTAATTGTACTAGGGTAAGTGATATTATGTAGCTGCGGCATAATAAAGCCGTTAGAGTGAGTTTGAATCAATTTTAATCGATTTCGCGATCGCTTACCAACTCTATGTGTATAGCTTTAGTGGCTAAGTTGACGAAAATTGCAAAGAATGCTTTGACTTTCTTTGGATTTCTCCCCTTAGATTCTTTATAGTAGCTGGACCAGCATAGACCAATCCGCAATGAAGAATTGGTCTGTGTGCCATAATTCTTGGACAAAGTAGACTGCCCATGATTTGAGAAAATCGTCGATAATTGGAGAGAATCATAGTAGTGTAGATTTTGTAGGAAGCTGATGCCCTTGTTTAATAGATCCTTTGAAAAATCAGTGCGTTGTGTCAGTCGAATAATAACATGTTGTACCGATCGTACTGCTGAGGACGTTAGATGCGATGATTGAAATACGTGATGTCTACATATGTTGATATAACGTAGGCAGTATGCAATGGCTCTGATGAGTTTAGACAATTGTGACTATTTTGAAAACAGTTGATTAAATTCAATAATCTCTGTCGATGCGTGAAATGTAATGTATACTTTTCTAGATTCGCTGATGACTGATGCATCCGATGATGCAACGATTGTAAGTTGGCCAGCTGTAGAACGCAATATACATTTATTTTAATACGATCAATAAAAAACCCGTACTATATGAGTGTTGATTAACTACTGAGCCGCTCTAGCGAGATCCTCCCTTTTTATTCATAAAACTTATTCTATTCTTAAACTATTAAATTGCTATCGCTAAGTTTGTAGGACTCAGCGTAATGTAAACTATTTATAATGTAAAAAGAGCAGAAACTATTAAGCCAACGCGGACAAAAAAACTATTAAAACCGATGTCAATCATAAATTAAGCCGTTGCACTTGCCAATGTAGCAATTGACAAACGGAGAAGGAGCTATTAAAATCTACGATTTAAAATACACACGCTGCACTTATCAAGTGCAGCTCTAATGCGTACGTCAACTGCACTGTGTGTGCGTTGCTCTTATCGGACGTCTTTGAGAGTCTTGCCTCAGATCACATGTTTTGGCTTCATGCCTGAACATTCTGCGGGCAACCAGAAAATGTGACAGCCAGTAGTTGATGCTGTCTCAGCATCAACAGTTATGGTCGACTCGGCCGCAAATTCGGCTTCACCTTTGGCACCCTCTTTCTTTACATCAGCGCAAGTTTCATCACCGGCAGCAGCATCAGCATCTTCACTTTCGGCACCTTCTCTTTGCTCACAGCAGCAATAGTAGCGTCAGCATCACTCGTTTTGGTCGAATCGTCACCAACATCATCGTTCTTAGCTGGTTTCTTGCGACGCTTCTGTGGTGGACGCAAATCAAGTATTTCATCCTCCTCAGCAGAAAGCAAATGGGTGTCATTGTCAATGCGTGTTACGAATTTATTGTTGTACTCGATACACTTGTGATGCAAGACTTTCTTCAACTTCAAATGGCCATAAGACTTGAGTCGAAATAATATACTCAATCGGCTTTAGCTGCTCAGAAGTGTAGCAAACCTTATTTGCTGCCGCATTTGCGCTCTTTTTCGGGGCAATTGGATGCGAAATTTTCGGTTTCGTTTGGTGGTTCAAGTAGTATAAGATGGCCTTAAGCCGTTTACAAATCTCCACCAGTTTATCCATCCCATCTTACTTTTGTTAGTATGATAGTATGCTGCATTACATTCTTTGAGTTGCATTTATTTGTTTGCAGATTTACTCACATTGGTAAAGTGAGGACTTCCCGGGGGACTATTGACTATTTTTTTGAATAAATAGTCGCAGTCTGCGTAGGTTGGCTGCTGAAACTGCAGCGTTTGCTTCTCAATTGCCGAATGTCATCTCGATTCAGCACGTTTTGTTTTCAAAAGATTTTTGTCGATCATATCAAGTGAGACACATTTTTTTGTAGGTGAAGTCGGTGTCGGTTGCGTAGAAATTTGTTGATTATAATAGTTCGGCGGCAGCTGGATGTCAAGATCAATGTCTGCAAGATCTTGCTCCGACCTTACGCAAACACCAGCAATTGTTAAACTCGATAAACCGATTAATATGGAAGAACTCGCAGGTGTCTGCACCTCAGCCAGTTCTGTTTTGGCAGACTGACGTATTTCCATTGTCAAAGAGCGCGCTGTTTCTGTGTCTTTCAGTTGATTACACAATTGAGGTATGAGCGTCGTACCTGGTGTATCGTCTTTTGTGGGCTCCAGTTGCGTTGGCGCACATTCTTTTTTATGAAAAGTAATTTTACTGAGCTCTTCACGTA